>PITA01003100.1:0-35888 GCA_004023965.1 Spilogale gracilis | reverse complement strand
TTCCCCGAGCCTGTAAGACAAAAAAACAAGGCCCTCCATAAGGCAACCCTGGGCTTCTCCCAGACTCTTGGCATACACTTTGTCTAGCACCAGCTTGCTCTCTCCTAGCCTCCTGGGTCAAACTTTCATGGTACCAATGAGTCTTTCCAGCTTGTCTCCTGAGTTGGAGAGGGACAGACCATTTCTTTCATCCCAGGAAGGACTGGAGGGACTTTGTCTGCCTGTGTATGGGCTTTTACAGCTGTTTTGAGGTGAAAAAGAAAATATAGGATCAGAATAAAAAAACCTAGGCAGTTTCTTTCCTCTGGATTGGTTTTTCTTGGGTTAGAAATTCGATGATATCATTAGGATAAGGCACCAGCCAGCCCCTTCTGTTCATAGTAGAGACAAACCTACATGAGGCTGGAGAGTCAACGGAGATAGGAACCAGCACTGCCAGGCTACTAAGAGGTTAGATTAACAGAGAAAATAGGCATAAAATAGGCAGAAAAACTGTCTGAAAAGATAGCAAGAGGGATATAATGACTTGTGCAAAACAAAAGAAGATCTTTTGTTCAATTATTATAAAGAAAGTGCTTGTTGCCATGAAGGATACAAGGATGAATAAGCCAAGCTCCTACAGCAGTGGTCTTCTTATCTAACCCATGGCTGACCAAGCTCAGAGTTAGCTCCAGCATCTTCAATAGAGGTCAGGGTGGGAAGAGAGGAGAGGGACTGTAAGAAACGAAACATGACATCATTCGAGTTATCTTACAAAACATGTTCTGAAATTTCCCAGTCAGGATCCTAGGCCTGGTAGGTGGTTCTGACTAGAAGCTTCCTTGCCTTCTGTTTCTGGGACCCAACCTCCACTCTGACAAAAGCTCCAAATGTCCTGGAGCCTGGATCCCAACACATCAAAACTGACCTCTCTGAGGTCAACAAGGCTGCTTCCTAGTTGCCTTTTCTGGTGGGCACCTTCCTGTGTGACTTCTCAGCAGCATTTATACTACTGCTTGCCTTTAACCATAAATCTCTATCCTCTGGCTTTGATGCTACTTCACCCTCTTGGTTTTATCCTGCTGGTCTGGCTGCTTCTTCCCAGCCTCCTCTGGGTGACACTCGGGGTTCTTTCTTGGGCCTTCTGCTCTTTTCATGTGACACATTCTCACTGAGCAACAGTGAGTACCAACTTGCTAGCCGGCATGCAAGGGAGGCACCTTGGAAGTAAATTCTCCAGCCCTGCTCAAGCCTTCAGATGACTACAGCCCAGCAGATTTTGACTACAATCTCATGAGACACCCCAGAGAGAACTATCCAACATCATCACTTCCAAATTTCTGACTCACAGAAACCCTGATAGATAATGATGGTTTCTATTATTTTAAGCCACTTGGTTCTGGGATACTTTTTTACATAGAAGTGAATGGCTGGGGGTGCCTGGGTGGCTCAGTCGGTCACAGGTCCGACTCTTGATTTCGGCTCAGGTCACAATCTCCAGGTTGTGAGATCAAGATGTGCATTGGGAGCATGCTCTGTACAGACAAGCTCTGTACTGCTTGCCTCTCTCCCTCTGATCCTCCCCCCTCCACCATGTGCACACTCTCACTCTCTAAAATAAATAAAATCTTAAAAAAAATAGATGGCTGATACAGTCTCTTTTTGTAAGGTATTTCAACTATTTATTAACTCATTAATGAAAGGACCAGCAGAATGAAAAAATTCATTCAAAAAAAAAGAATACAAGGGAAAAAAAGGATACAAGAAACTAATATGTATAATCAGTGGAAAATAAAAAAAGGTTAGAATAAAGTAAAAATTTATGTAAATTAATGCCCTAGACTGTAACACCAAAGGTACAGGTAATGAAAAAAAAAAATAGACAAACTAGGCTTCATGGAAGTTTTAAAATTTTGTGCCTCAGAACACACTATCCCAAGGGATGCCTGGCTGGCTTGGTTGGAGGAGTGTGTGACTCTTGATCTTGGGGTCATGAGTTTGAGCCTCACACTGGGTGTAGAGATTACTTAAATAAATAAACTTTAAAAGGGGGGGCACTATCCCCAATGTAAAAATGCAACCCATAGGATGTGGGTGGAAATATTTGCAAATTACGTTATCTGGTAACGAATTAATACCCAAATATACATAGAGCGCTTCTAAAATTCAACCATCAAAAGACCCCCAACCAATTCAAGATTGGACAAAGAACTTAAAGATATTTCTCCAAAAAAGATACATGAATAGCCAATAAGCACATAAATCACCATCACTAAGAATTAGGAAACTGCAAATTAAAACCGGAATGAGGGTGCCTGGGGGGCTCAGTCCATCAAGTGTCTGCATTCAGCTCAGTACATGATCCCAGGATCCTGGGATGGAGCCCTGTATTGAGCTCCGTGGTCAGTGGGGAGTCTGTTTTGCCCTCTGCCCGCCACCCCTCTCAAGCGTGTGTATTCTCTCAAAAATAAAAAAAAAAAATCTAAAAAAAAAAAAAAAAGATAAAACTGCAGTGAGATACCACCTTGCACCCTTTAGAAAGGCTACTATCAAAAAATTGAGGGGCGCCTGGGTGGTTCAGTTGGTTAAGCAACTGCCTTCGGCTCAGGTCATGATCCTGGAGCCCCGGGATGGAGTCCCACATCGGGCTCCCTGCTCGGTAGGGAGTCTGCTTCTCCCTCTCACCTTTACCCTCTCATGTTCTCTCTCCCTCATTCCCTCTCTCTCTCTCTCTCTCAAATAAATAGATAAAACCTTTAATAGCAAGTGTTGGAAAACAGCAAGTGTTGATGAGGATGCAGAGGAACTGGAATCCTTGTGCATTGTTCATGGAAATACAAAATGGGATAGCCACTATGAAAAATAGTAGAGGGGATCCTCAGAAACTTAGAATCACTATGTGATGCAGCAATCCCACTTCCTGCTATACAGGCTAAAGAACTGAGAACGAGCTTTCAAGCAGGTATTTGCCCAGCCATCTTCATTTCATCATTCACACTAGCTAAGATGGGGAAGCAACTCAGGTGTCCATTAACAGTGAACAGATAAGCAAATGTGGTATATAGATCAACGGGCTAGCTATTCAATTCAGCTTTAAAAGGGAAGGAAATTCTGACACAGGCTACAACATGGATGAACCCTGAGGGCATTATGGTATGTGAAATAAGCCAGGAACAAAAAGACAAATCAATATGATTCCACTTACATGAGGTGCAAGGGGAATGGGCAGGTATTGCTTAATGAATGTAGAGTTTCAGGTTTACAAGATGAAGAGCTAGTAGGATGGACAGTAGAGAGGGTTGCTCAACAACATCAACGTATTGATCACCACTGAACCGTACACCTAAAAACAGTTAAGATCGTAAGTCTGATGTGTATTCTACCACAATAAAAAAAGAAAAAAAAAAACAGAAGGTTAATGTCCTACAGGGTAATAAAACCATGACCTTTGGGGTTATCTTCACTAAAAGGACAGAAACTTTGACTATGTAGTCCTTTCCAAGGGAGGAAGCAGCCCAGAGTCTAGGTCCCAACCGATAGCAAATATTGAGTTAAATATAGTTACCCTCCCTTCAGTGTTGGGTGACCCTAGCCAGACTTGCATTACAACATTTTGTCACGAGCCTTCAAACACCTAAGACTTCTTTTTCCTCACGGATAAAGATTTCAGAAACAGTCCTGTGCTACCAATGAAATCATTTTGTGAAACACTAATAGTAATTCAGAGAACTGATTTGTTTCCTCAGATTCAACAAATAATTACTAAGTACCTACTACGTGGCCAGCCCTGTTCTAGCTGTTGAGAATACAGCAGAAAAAAAAAAAAAAAACCACAAACAAAACAAAACAAAAACAGACAAAGCTCCCACCCCCAGGGAACTTGCAGTCTACTGTGAATCCATGATCAGTATACAAAATTATAGCTGTTGTCATAAAACCATGATTAGGCATCATCAGAAACCAGTCCATAAGCTCCCAGATCAAGGCCTCCCACCCACTGTCCTGAGATGTGCATGAAGCATGACACTGGCTTGTGGGACACTCTACTGAGAATGTGAGCTCATTCTTTGTTGTGTGTAGTATGCCACCCTAATCCTACAGAAGGCAACCAACAAATTACAGAAATAACTCAGCTTTTCTTCTTCTTAAAGGAAAATTAGAAAGGCCCTGGATAATATGGTACATACATATGTTAGAAATGGTTTGGGGGCACCTGAGTGGCTCAGTCAGTTAAATGTCCAACTTATGGTTTTGGCTCAGATCACAATCTCAGGGTCATTAGACTGAGGCCCATGTTGGGCTCCAGACTCAGCAGGAAGTCTGCTTGAGATTCTCTCTGTCCTTCCCCTCAAATAAATAAATAAATAAATAAAAATAAAAAATGGTTAAAAATTGGAAATAGGAACAGACCTCAGCAAAGTAGAACAGTTTTAGTCAATGAATTCCTTCTTATTTAATCTTAATGCTACTATTGTGACCCAGTTGTCAGCTGCTGTAGCAGGGGAATGGCTGTGGATTTAACTCTCCAGGTCGAACGAGATTGTCGTGCCTGACTTTTGTCACAGACTTGTGTTTCCCGTTGCTATTCAAGAGAATACTGTAAGTGGGTAGTGCCAGTCAACGTCAACAATGTCAGTGCAAGCAAGAACTCAATCAGGAACCTCCTCTGAAGCCAGTTTGTCATAATTTTTCATCCTTAAATTGTGTAGGATAACCTAGTGTAGTGGACTGCATGGTGTCCACACAGAGGCCCTCATCAGACTCAAATGCACCCATCCTCCAGCTACCGAGGACTCACAGCTGTGATCCCTGTGGGGCATGGCCCTCACTGCCTCTCTGGAGGCCAGAGCTTCCCAGGACAATAACTGGTTGATGCAGGGACACAGTCAAACCATGATTCAACCTCAAGTGTAGATATTCCAGGAAAGAGGAGAAGAATATGGGAAATGGGCACACAGATGGCCTCGGTGGGGTCTATAATACTTAATTCCTTAAAAACAAAAGGATCTGGGATGCCTGGGTAGCTCAGTTGGTTAAGCAACTGCCTTCAGCTCTGGTCATGATCCCGGAGTCCTGGGATGGTGTCCTACATCAGGCTCCCCACTCCACAGGGAGTCTGCTTCTCCTTCTCTCTCTCATAAATAAAATCTTTAAAAAACAAAAAAACGGGGCGCCTGGGTGGCTCAGTTGGTTAAGCGACTGCCTTCGGCTCAGGTCATGATCCCGGACGGGATCAGGTCCCACATCGGGCTCCCTGCTCAGTGGGAAGCCTGCTTCTCCCTCTCACTCTCCCTGCTTGTGTTCCTTCTCTGGCTGTATTTCTGTCAAATAAATAAAATCTTTAAAAAAAAAATTAAAAAACAAACAAACAAAAAAACCAAAAGGATCTGAAGCAAATACAGTATAATGTTAAGATTTGACAAAGCCTTGCAGGGTATATTAACTAAGTTGAATTATTTTTTTTTAAAGATTTTTTATTTATTTGAGAGCAAGAGAGCACAAGCAGGGTGAGGGGCAGAGGGAGAAGCAGGCTCTCCACTGAGCAGGGAGCCTGATGCAGGACTTGATCCCAAGACTCTGGGATCATGACCTGAGCTGAAGTCAGGCACCTAAGCAACTGAGCCACCCAGGCGCCCCTAAGTTGAATTTAATTTTTAAAAAAATTAAAGATTTGACAAACCCAAATATATAAACATTCTTTATATTATTTGTTATTCTTGCCTATTTGAAATACATTTTTTAAAAATAATGAATACAGGACTAAAAGGGTACGCATCCTTGTGCTTGCTTAATTCCTCGTCCTGTCTCTTGGCAGGGTGTAGATCCGGCGAATTGTGTTTACTGAGCACCCCTACATGCCAGACACCGTGCTCAGTACTTTCCATACTCTGAAATAGGAATTAACTGACATGTTAGGCAGGACTTTATTCTTTTCCAAGAATCTCTCTAAAGACCTCACATTACTACCAGATTCCATTCAGTAAGCCATGTCTCAAATTTGATTTCATTCTCGTATCAAACTTGTAGCTTTCTTTCTACAACTTAATCCTATTTCCTTAATGTTCAAAGCAAGCCAAACCTTTTCTGAATACTCATTGAGAACGTAAATTTAAAGCACTCCTTCCCAAACTTACCTGAGCTCCCTAAGATGCACATGATTTGCCCACTCTCGACGTACAAGGAGACATCTTTGAGGATCTGTCTGTCCCACTGCTGCCGGCAAGATGTGAAGTCCCACCAGGGCCCAACTCGGTGGCTTTAAAGGAAAGGGAATGTGGGGTTCCAGAAGAGGCCAGACCCTTGTCCCCCAGCACTGATCCCAGCTGTCTCTGGACAGGTTCCTAAATATGCTTGGGGCTCAGTGTCCTTCTCTGCAGACACTGGAGATAGTGACCAAGAAATATCATCTATGTAAAGCCCCTGCCCAGGAGCTGCTCTGAATGCTAGGTCTTTGACGGTGTGGGAGATAAAACAAACAGGACATGGTTTATTCCTTCAGTTGACAATGCATTCCCTCACCAGGCTTTATTCCACTTTGTGTTGCTCCAAGCCCTCTCCATCCCCATGGCACAGGCTGTAAAAAAGGGGACATAACAGGAAGGGCACAAAGCAGAGCACAGCTGCCTATCATGGCTTCCAGGACATCCCATGGGCAAAAGGGGGGCCATCTGCCACTGCTCATTTACTATTAGCAGCCCTTCCCCTCTCCACCTTGATCCACTAAGGAGGGAGCCCAAAGCCTCCACATATGGCCCTCATTATCGAGGAAAGCCAGCAGAGGATCATGATCACAACTCAAACAAAGCCCAGCTTCAAGCTCCCAGGAGGCAAAAGAGGCATGGCCTTACCTGACATGGTAGGAGACATGGAGAATGCCCAAGCTGTGTCCAGGCTTTGAAGCAGCTGCGGGAATCTCCTCTGGGGAGCTCTGGGGGCCTCTATTTACTTGGATCCCCAAGGACCCCACAGGGGTCAAAGATGGGAATTCACTCATGGCCAAGAGACAGGCAAATTCTGGGGTGGCCCGACTTTCCCTGGAAAGAGGAGCCAGCTGCACACTGCCCCGCCTGCTCCTCACCGGGCGCTGGAGTCCCTCCTCAGACCTTCCCAGCAGCCGGACTGGGGTTTGGCCACAGATGCCATTATCTGATGGACCTTTATCCAGAGTGTGTGCGCTATCTTGGCAGTGGGCAGAACACACAGCCGGTGTTTGTAGGAGGGCTCGCCTGAGAGGAGTGCTAGGAGAGAGGCGTTAACGACCCAGGGCCAGAGACTACCCAGCTCTGGAAAAGACACAACACTGGTGCTGGCCGGTAGCAGCTAAGGCGGAAAGGAAGCTGCAGCAAAGCAGCGCAGACACCGCTGGCCCCATGGCTGAGAAGGCGGCAAAGGAGAGAGGACCGTGGAAGAGGGCAGCTCCCCAGGATGCCTCCGTGAGTGATGGGCAGTCACCTCAGTCACGGGGGCGGGAGCAAATGGGACCTCTTTTCGCCTTCAGGAACTTTGTTTTAACTCATTGCTAGGACCGCAAGCAGAGGGAGAACATGCAGCAGACTCTATTTCTTGGGCATCAAAGGGCTGACGGGAAGGGATTCAGGGGATAGGGGTGGGGGGGAGTAGGGGGCTCCGAGGTCCCTTCCTTAATAAAGGAAAATTCCTACAGGGAGTAGGGAGATGTTCCTCTTTGTGACTTGGGCTGATGTGGCTTTTTTTGAATGAGACTCCAAAGCAGAAACGTGTTCACACACACTGGGAACTCTGCAGTGTCCCCTTCATCTGTGTGTCTGTCAAGCTCAAAGTCTGATGCAATAAACTGATGAGACAGGATGGCAGGCGACTTTTATGGGACCATCAGAATTTATGTGCAAAACATGGCTACAGCAGGCAGACACAAGACCCCAGAGAGAGCTGGAATGGACAGATAGCAGCTAAGGGGCCGAGAGGTTGGGGCACAAGTTTTCCACCCTTATCTTACATGAGAAATGTTTACTTAAGAAATGGCCTTTGGCTAAAATTGGGGTGTGGGTCAGATTTGAAGCAGGAGGCTAAATTGGAAGACAGAAAGGAAGCAGAATCCAGCCTCTATCCCCACTTCACCCCAGCCCAGGTTGCTGTCTTTTGCCTGTGATGGGGAGGAGGGAGAGAAAGACAATCAGTCTGAGGACTCCATACCCAAGAGAGAAGGCCACAGGCTACCTAGTCTAGCCCTGAGTTGCTGGGATGTGACTTGAGCCCAGCCCATTCCTAGTCCACTCTGCAGCCATGACCAACAGCCATTTCTGATGTGGGAATATAGCCAGTCCTTGCCAAGAAATAAGTCCCAGGAGCTGTGACTACAGTGCTCATGGCCTGAAAAGGATATAAAGTCAGTGGTGACCTTGGAGACACTTCCTGCCTGAAAGGTCTGATAATTCAGCCACCACAGCATGGGATGCAAACAACTGCCCAAATCTAACATCCTGGAATGTCTACTATTTCCAATTTCCTTTTCTCTAATCCTGTTACTCAAGGTTCTTAGTGACAATCTTCCCCCAACATTTAAGGCTCTGGAACAACAGAATGAGGGCTACATAACTTATGTCTAGATGTTTTAAAATTATCAATCAAGCTAAGAACTTGAAAATAATTTCTATCTTCTTATCCTGACATACCTTCCTCACATCCTGGAAGGCCAGGTGTAAATTCAGAATTTCTAGGAACTGGTGGAGCAGCAGCTAGAATGTGATGGCACAGGAGAGCCAGCTTCCAGTCCAAGCTACAGTCTGTCCCCCTTCTCTGCCCAACCCTAGCCCCACATGTGACTCACTCACCCCTATGTGGTCATGCCATCCTGCCCACCCACATTCCATTCACACTTCACAGGCAACTGCCCTTCTGACCTGGGGCGCTGGAGTGGCCAGTGCCCTTAGCCCACAGACTCCTCGGTAGTCTCCTGGCAGCAGCACAGCCAGAGGAGGACAGAGGGGCCCAGTGCTCACGGCGAAGATGTGTGAGATCTGGCCTGACCATTTTAGTAAAGGCCCAGGCTCACCCTCTCAACCAGAAACAAACCCTGTATGTTTCTGCCAGGCACTGAGTCCTCAGCACATCACTACTCAAGGGCATGGATTCCTCATCTTAGAATAAGGAACTTGAGCCCTATGCTCCCAGAGTTCCTTTCTAAGATATGCTTCTGACTCAGGAATTTAATCAAAAGTTAATACAAGGAGAAATTACAATGTAGCCCAGCAGGAGCCAAGCAGGTTACCTACAAATAAACCTGCTTTTGCTTTTTTGGGTGTCACCTGTCAGAAATTCAAGTGATGTTCTGACAGTCATACTGATTAAAATGTCAGCTGAATAGATACTTAAGTATTTGAAAAATACAGAGAATTTGTCAAAACCTTGGGAAGAGTCTAACAAATTCTTCCTGGGAGTCAAGGAAAACTTCAAAATGGAACAGAGGCTATCCCCAACCCAGCAACAAATTCTCTTCCTCTGAAAGTTGCCCTGCCTTTGCAGCTCTAGGAAGGTAGTCCCTAGATGGCAGGTGAGTTCCCTGGCTGGCCTATGCCTAACTACTTAACCTAGGGGGAGGGGTACTGCCCACTCCCCCCAGAAGCAGGAAGCACTTCTCTTTTATCTGTCTCCCCATTTTGATGCCTCTTTCCCCATGGCCCCCACACTCTCCACCTTTTCAAAGCACTTATCTGGAAAGTGATACCCACTTGGGCAAAAGGTCACCTGCACATAATGTTCCAGACCCCAAAATGTCTGAGCTCCTTTCCTAAGCCACCCCTCCACCTGAAATCTAACCTGGGTAGCTTTTGGCCTGGTGTCTGTTCACAGAAACAGTTTCTGAGCTAACTGAGAGCTTTTACTAATCGATTTAATATCCATCCTACAGACATTTACATTTTTATAAACAAGTGGGATGCATGTTAACCCAAATGAGTCTCTCAACAATTGCTAGAATTTGATAGTTTAATAGAATTAAATGGAAAAACCAGGCAGAGTGAGTGCTGGTGGTGGAAGTGGTGAGTGAGGTCAGGTGCAGAGCTGAACCTGCCTGGAATACCAGCACCTTTCTTGCCTGCACTGAATTTCCCCCAGGAGAGAGTTCCTCCATTTCTGAGGTCACAGACCCTGGGCCGTCCTCCATCTCCATGGCCAGCTCCTGCCTTAGACACACTGGCAACTAAGGGACAAGGTGGGAGAAGTATTCTGGAGTTCTACTCACTCTCACTTGGAAAACATATTTTGAAATGTTTCTGACAGATCAGTATACAGAATAGTAAACTCTTATGTACACACCAGGAGTTACCAAGAGCTCTGAGGCTCACTCCCCTCGCCTTCTCCTGTAACCTCCTCTCTTCGGCTAAATGAGATGTTCATCTTTCCCAGGTTTTTCTGTTTAATTTAGGATCTTTATGATAACAGTTCTAACATCAGACAAGATACGTAGTTATGGTCTGTGGTTTCCATACTGCCCTGGAACCCTGGGGACTACATATTCACGGATGCTGCCACAGACTGTCGCCTATACTGATTTCCCTCCTTTCCCATGGGGCTGGAACATTCTTTTAGAGGACCTCTGACCTCCACCATTTTGACAGAGACTTTTGGATATTATTTTCACAATTTTGACAGAGACTTTTGGATATTATTTTCACATGAGTCATTAAGTCATTTTATTTTCACACAAAGCACAGGTAGGCACTGTGTACACAATATACCCTCAGTGGATGTTTAAGATCAGCCTGCCTCTACACCTGACCAATCATGCTCCATCCTAACCACCTGTCCATTCATTAAAACCCAAACTTCATGGGGCGCCTGGGTGGCTCAGTCAGTTAAGCATCTGCCTTTGCCTCAGGTCATGGTCCCAGAGTCCTGGGATCAAGTCCCACGCGGGGCTCCCTGCTTCTCCCTCTCCTTCAGACCCGTGCTCTCTTCCTCTCATTCTCTCCCTCTCAAATAAAATCTTAGGAAAGATTAAAAAAATAAAACCTAAACTTCTTTGTATGGTGATATGTTGGAGGGACCACTTTGCAGTGTACACAAATACTGAATTGTTGTACTATACACCTGAACTAATATCATATTATATACCAATTTTACCTTAATTTAAAAAAGTCTAAGCTTCTCAGAAACTATCTTTGTCACATCCCAAACCCCAAGCCTGAAGAGTGATGTGGGCTCCCAGTAAGTACTGGATGCTTGCTTGCTTGACTGAAGGAATACATCAGTGTGAGAAAAACAGCTCTGAGGGGAAAAGATCGGAGTCAACTGGAACTTGTTAATAAATACGCTTTTTCCTACATTAAGTAACAGAAGAAAAATGTTGTACATTTAAAAAGGGAAAACTTAGTAAGCAGGTTCTTCTTTTGGGGGGCCTCAATGATTTATATGATTGAACTGATAAAATAGAACCAATTCAGATTTGCTGATGGTTAATACCAAAGGTATCAGCTGATACCATGAAACACCGATTTATCTGATGTATAAATATAGCATCACTCCAACAACAGCAAGATGATAATGATGACCATTACAATGATCGGGACAACTTCAGAAATCCCCCAACAGCATTTTGAGTGGCTTTGTTGTGCAAAACTCATTAGAATAAGATGCAACTTTTCCAAATATTGAGCACTAGCTTTTTGATGGTTATTTCCTCTCATATGCCAGGTACATGGAGTCTGTCTGGCATTAGGAGATAGTAAGCCAGAGGCAGGGAAGAGAAAAGTCAAAGCCTAACCCCCAACTCAGGTGTCCCCAAAGCACAGAAGCTCACAAAGCTCTCTCCAGTCCAGAGTCTGGGTCCACCAGAGGCTGCCTGGGTCCAGGCCCCATCAATCTGAGACTGAGTTTTCTGGAGCCAGGAGCTGTGCTGCAGGGAAGTCCCAAAGCTCTCTCTGCAGGGAAGGACAGATTTGACCTCACGGATGCTCCTATTTTCTCAGAGCCCTTGGGCTCCACCTGCCCAAAACACATGTCTTCCCGATTCTTGATCTCAACCACACTAGCTGCTGCTCTCACCTCTTGGGTCTCCTCCCTGTTTTCTCTCAAGTACTCAACAGCTTTTGAAGGAGCCCCTCACCTACCATGTCTTCCAGCAGGACCTCCAGGACAGCTTGTTCTCTGAAAGTGACAACAGCCTGTACTTCACCTACAGCGGCCAGGCCAACACCTTGGAGGTCCAAGATCTCAGCTACCAGGTAGAAGCACACCTGAGGATGAGGTGGGAGGAGTGGGCAGGAAGGCCAAATGATTTTCCAAGTGGAAGGTAAAGGTGAGCCCATGCTGGTCATGTTGATGCCTCATATGTTGAGTAAATGTAGAGGAGTGCCCTCAAATACACATACCATAGCTGGAGGTTGACAGGCTAAGAGAACGAGAACCTTTGTTAAAACAAATTATGTGAAGCAGTGGGGGAAAAAGAAAACCCCCAATTTTTTTTAACTTCATATTTTGAAATAATTTTAGACTTTTGGAGAAGTTATAAAAATAGCAGAGTTTCCATATACCCTTTGTCCAACTTCCCCTAATGTTAACATCTTGCATACCCAGAGCAAAACAACCAAAACTAAGAAATTAACAATACCATGATACTACCCTACAGACTTCTTTCAGGTTTCATTAGTTTTGTGTTCTGCTGTTATTCGTTTGCAAAATATACTGTCCCTGGAACTAAAAAAACATCCGGAATGCAAGGAACCACTGCCCTTTCAGAGGTTTTCAGGAAACCTTCCATTTCCCAGACCCCCCTGAGAGCAGACCCCAGGCAGTCCAGATGGAACACACTGGGGGCTGCAATGTTAAACCTCAGAGGCCCAATCCTGGCTCCCTGTGAATGTGAGTTAGGACAGCTCATGAGGCACACCATAACCTTTCTCTGCTCTGCTGCTTGTTAGCTGTGTGACCTTGAAAGAGATTTACACAATGCCTTATACATAGTAAACAATAAATCATTAGTAAATTACTATCCTTAAGTGAAGACATCGTTTTGCTTTATGTTGTATTTTCCTTTCTGTTCTGTTATTGTACTTGCTTCCCATGTCTTAACTTCAGACTTGGAAACAATGCTTCAGGTTCTCAGCACAGGGTCTCAGCAGGGGCTCCAACCCCATGTTTGATAGAACCTAGGTACGGGCCCCTCAACTTGTTGTATCCTATACAGAGCCAAACAGAAGTTGCTGAAACCCTCTGACCACTCAACTCTCTGAGGAACCTTCCGATGTTTCCCCACAGGTGGACATGGACTCCCAGGTACCCTGGTTTAAGAAGCTGGCTCAGTTCAAGATGCCTTGGACATCTCACAAGGATTCTTGTGAGCTGGGCATCCAAAACCTGAGCTTCAAAGTGAGGAGTGGGCAGATGCTGGCCATCATAGGGAGCTCAGGTACCACTAAGGGCAAATAGTAAGGCAATGGGTCCTGTCTCTCTTGAAAAGCAGACTGGTCCCTCAGACAGATGGATGCTTCTCACAGAACCCCTTGATGATGAGTAGAACAGCATAGCAGAGTAAGAGTACAGGTTTCGGGTCAGGCAAACCTGGGTTCAAATCCCAATCATCCATTTACTGGCTCTCAGGCAGTCGCCATCACTATGAATCAAGAGTGTGCCTCTTGAAGCTGCAGCCAGGGCTTGGTCTTTAGTTAACACCTATACTGAGACAAGGCAATCTTTCCAAGATCATCAGGCGGCTTCAGAATTCAACTCTTCTACCACCACCGACATTCACTCATTGTTGCCCACGACTGGGTAGGCACAGCCCCTGCTCCAATTTTCACTTCTCAGAGAGGCCCTCTGAGTCTTAGTGCAACCTTCAACCACCTGCAAAGATCCAGATTCTTGGGAGTGTCTCAGAGTTACTTCCACAAGCCAAACTTAAAATTATCCACCACCAGAGGTGAATGAGGCCTTGGAGAACAAAGTTTACTTTCTCCAGTGTAGTCTACCTTTCTTTCTCCTTACCAGTTTGGAAGCCTCTCTAAAGGAGGCTTTTTAAATTACCAGTATTTTAAGTTATCAGTATCTCTAGAGTATCCTCCTGCCTCCCCTCAACACATGCACACCTTCATTTGACAAATGAGGAGGCTGAAGTCCAGAGAAAGTGAGTGATTCACCTAAGGACATACTTAATGCAGAGTTGGAACTAGAACTTTGGTCTTCTGATTCTCAGATCAAGGTGCTTCTCTCTTACATGGTGTGAGAACACGTTATACCTTTTAATTAATCATTTCCAGAAGCAAAGATTACTGAACTTTTGAACATCTCCAAATTTTTAGTCTTCTGATAAGAAAATTCTATTTATTATCTAATCAAAGATCAAATAAGATAATGTGTGTCAATGCACTTTGTAACTTAAGTAACACCCACAGGTCAAGTCCTGCCCACTTTTGGCCCTGCCTCTGCAATACTGATCTAAACAAGAAAACTGTGGAGACACTTCATAGGCCAATTTTATTTTTGTAACTCCTGGTGGCTTTTCTTGGTTATCTCTGCTTTTTCTTCATGAGCTGAGAATCTGGGGGATATGTGGGCCCTGTGGAGGCACTTCCACAAAACCTCAGAATCATCACATTAATACTCACTACATTTGCCCCTATAGCTGTTAGCATCCCTTAGGAAAGTAAAATTCAGAGAAAATGAGTAGTCTCCAGGACTTCTGACTCTAGGTTCAATGTTGTTTAGCTTTAGGTTAACTTGGCTGAAATCATTTAAGTGTTTTATTTTTAAGAAATATTTATTTAGGGGCACCTGGGTGGCTCAGTTGGTTGAGCGACTGCCTTCGGCTCAGGTCATGATCCCGGAGACCCAGGATCGAGTCCCACATCGGGCTGCCTGCTCGGCGGGAGGCCTGCTTCTCCCTCTCTCACTCCCTCTGCTTGTGTTCCTTCTCTGGCTGTGTTTCTCTCTGTCAAATAAATAAAATCTCTAAAAAAAAAAAGAAAATAAAAAAATATTTATTTATTTGAGAGAGAGAAGGCGTGACGTTGGGCAGCAGGGGAAGGGAGATCCTCAAGCAGACTCCCCACTGAGTGTGAAGCCGGCCACCAAGGGGCTCAATCCCGGGCCACTGAGATCATTACCTGAGCCAAAATCAAAAGTCGGCTGCTTAACCAACTGAGCCTAAATGATTTCTTAGAAAGATTTATCAATTATACATCCTGTGGCTCTTACTCCACTTAAAAAAGAACGAATGAAACAAAAAATGGATGAATGTTCAGCATAATTTATAATAAATTAAAACATCCCCAGATACTTTGGCTGCCTCTATAGAATCAGCAGTAGTGACACAGGTGTTTTCCAGTGAATGAATTTACTTAATTGGAGACTGCTGCCATTTTATAAGGTTCTTAAATGCCTTTGGTATTTTCCCCTGGTCCACAGAATGCCTCCCCAATTGCACTAGGCAGTCTCCACTGGAAAGGCCACTCATACCTCCCATAAAAGTGTTTAGGAAATGCAGCTTTTGCACTCACTGATTGGGAATCCCACTGTACCTATGAGGGTTGACCAAGTCCCCTACTATCTCAGATCCTGGTTCTAACGTCTGAGGCTGGGTAGGGAGCAGGACGAGAGCCTTCCCCTCTGGTTTCTCTCCAGGCTATTTTGTTACACCACTTACATCTCAGGAACCTTGAATGAGGTGTACCTGGGAGGTAGCATACCGGTACCTTTCTACTGTGAGAGCCTCTGGTCAGGGTCAGAGCAGAAGGATTACCGGGGAGGTTTCCTGAGTTTTGTTTTTTTCACTGGAGGCATGGGGCTTCTTGCAGGAAGCATGTGTGTATAACTAGGAGGGGTGGTTACATTTAAATACTGGCACTTTCCCCATTTGAACACAAATTGCAAAATTTGCTGTAGGGCGTCTGGGTGGCTTAGTTGGTTGAACGTCTGCCTTTGGCTCAGGTCATGGTCCCAGGGTCCTGGGATTGAGCCCCGTGTCGAGCTCCCTGCTCAGCTTGTGTGCTCTCTCACTCTCATAAATAAATAAATAAATAAATAAATAAATAAATAAATAACATCTTTTTAAAAAATGTGCTCTCTGAAAGAAAGTGATAGTAAAGAAACCAAACCCTCACTTGAAGGGAATGGGACAGAGCCTCATCACTAGCTGTTTGCAGTATTCTCACAGCTACAGCCCAACTGGCATTCACAGCTTAAATAGCTGTCGAAGAGTCTCACCAAATGCTTCTGGAAACCTGATCCAATCTGACACTTCCCCAAATAGCAGCAATTGCTGTCACTCAGAGGTGGATGGTGTTAACTTAGGGCAACAGATCCCTTTTTCTAGAGGGTAAAAAGTATCACTGATAAAATAGGGGAAAGACAGACACAGAGAAATACATGTGTATGCTGTGGTTTAGTGTATGCTGCAGTTTAGTTTTAAAATCATGTCCTCTGCTTTTTTCTCCTTATTTCTGAAAATAAGTACCAGTTCTGCATTTTTTTAAAGACTGTATTTATTTATTTGACACAGAGAGATCACAAGTAGGCAGAGAGGCAGGCAGAGAGAGAGAGAGGAGGAAGCAGGCTCCCTGCTGAAGCCTCCCAAAGGCGGAGGCTTTAACCCACTGAGCCACCCAGGTGGGTGTTTTGCATTTTTCAAAAATATCCTATTTGGGTCACCTGGGTGGGCTTAGTCATTAAGCGTCTGCCTTCTGCTCGGGTCATGAGCCTCAGATCAAGCCCCGTATCAGGCTCCCTGCTCAGTGAGGAGTCTGCTTCTCCCTTTCCCACTCCCCCTACTTGTATTCCTTCTCTCGCTATGTCTCTCTCTGTCAAACAAATAACATAAAATCTTAAAAAGGGGCTCCTGGGGGGCTCTGTCAGTTAAGCGGCTGCCTTCAGCTCAGGTCATGATCCCAGAGTCCTGAGATCAAGCCCCACGTCAGGCTCTCTGCTTAGTGGAGAGCCTGCTTCTCGCTCTCCCTCTTGTACTATCTCTGTGTCAAATAAATAAAACCTTTAAAAAATATTTTTAAAAAATCTTAAAAAAAGACAAAAAATAAAAAACCTGTTTGTGAGATCAAAACCCATATTGGGCTCCTCTCTCAGCAGGGAGACTGCTTGAGAATTTCTCCCTCTCCCTCTAAAATAAATAAATATTTTTTAAAAAACACCCTATTAATTCTCCAAAATTAGTCCTTCCCACAAAACCAACTACTGAGCCAAATGTTACTGACACATTTACCACCCCAAAATGGTAAGCATTATGGTACAATTAACACCAGTCTTACTTGGGAGAGAAATGGGCTTATTAGAGGTGGAAAGGGGCATTTGCTTCAGGCACAGTCGGGGCCAGACCTCTAGCCCTATCCTGCCATGCAGCCCCTGGCTAGGTGGCTTGACCCCCAGCAACAATGTGCCTCTAGCTCCCCAACGACACTCAAACTGGCTGCTGGTGAAGGGCCTGGAACTCCAGGTGCTGGACCACCACATGCAGGTCCAAAAGCTGTGCCACTTTCCCTAGGGGCTGGTCACTTCTGCAAGGACAGTGCTGTCTGGGGTGGCTGGAGACTGTGTGTGGGTTGCCGTGGCTTCCAGGCTGGCCCCCAAAGCTCTGCTCTCCAGGATGTCTTTGGTGGTCTCACAGGCTGTGGAAGAGCCTCTTTGCTGGACGTGATCACCGGGAGAGACCATGGCGGCAAAATTAAGTCAGGCCAAGTCTGGATCAACGAGCAGCCCAGCACGCCTCAGCTGGTGAGGAAGTATGTGGCCCACGTGCGCCAGCATGACCAGCTGCTCCCCAACCTAACTGTCCGTGAGACCCTGGCTTTTGTTGCCCAGCTACGCCTGCCCAGAACCTTCTCCCAGACTCAGCGTGACCAAAGGGTAACTACCTGACCCTGGTGACCCCAAGAAGCCGTGACATCCTTCCCCTGGCCCTCTCTCCCGTCCTGCCTCAGGGCCCAGCCCCAGGTCGAGTTTGAGCCTCTCAACTCACCCTTCCTCCAACCGTACGCACAGCCTTGCCCTCACCCCACCTTTAAACCCCGCAACCCTCTGTAAGCCTCCCGGGTCCTGGCCAGTTCCCTTCACGGCACAGGGCAAAATGTATGAGGAGTGTCTACCTGTTTTTCTGTCCTCCTTGTGGGCAGGGAGCCCAGCTGTCCTGTCCTCAGGTCGTGGCCAAGTTTCCCACATGGCGCCACGACCCGCGCGTGGGAACCTCTCAGGACGTGCGGAAAGAATGCGGGAACAAAGACCGCATGGAGCAGTGAAGGCTGGAGCGTAAACCCATCGAGAAGGGCAGGCGCTTCACGCTACGAAACAACAGCCACGTGTCCCGAGCCAGGCGGACACCTGGGCGTCTAAATAGCAGCCCTTCCTCCGCAGGTGGACGACGTGATTGCCGAGCTGCGCCTGCGCCAGTGCGCCAACACGCACGTGGGCAACGCGTACGTGCGGGGCGTGTCAGGGGGCGAGCGACGCAGGGTCAGCATCGCAGTGCAGCTCCTGTGGAATCCAGGTGAGGGAGTGAGGTGGGGCCGCGGCGGCCACGTGGCTGGGCCCTGGCCACCCAGAGTCCTGCCCGCTCACCGGATCGCCTCTCTCCGCTGGGAAGGAATCCTCATTCTGGATGAGCCCACCTCCGGGCTCGACAGCTTCACGGCCCACAACCTGGTGAAAACCCTGTCCCGGCTGGCCAGAGGCAACCGGTTGGTGCTCATCTCCCTCCACCAGCCACGGTCGGACATCTTCAGGCTGTTTGATTTGGTCCTCCTGATGACGTCCGGCAGCACCATCTACCTGGGGGCAGCCCAGCACATGGTGCAGTATTTCACAGCCATCGGCCACCCCTGTCCTCGCTACAGCAACCCTGCTGACTTCTATGGTGAGTTGCCGGGCAGCACCGCCACCCGCCGAGCCCCGCCAGGGCCTGGTGAAGAGATTCGGGAGGGAAATTCAGAGGCTTCAGGGGAGCAGGGCCTAGGAGGGGGCCAGGCAGCGTGGGCTGTAGAACATGTGTCCCTTTGCCAAGTATCAAACGCTAGAAACGAAGGGCCTGAATAAACCCGCTTCCTCCTGTGCGTGATGGGTAAGAAGCCTACGAGAATTCCAATGGCTGGATCAGTTTCTAGAACTATGGTCTTTATTCAGACTCTGCAGGGAAACTTAGGATACTTAAGGTGAAGAAGCCACCAGGAAATTTTAAAGCTGTGCCCTGGGCTCCCCACTGAAACAGAGAGCCTGAAGGAGCTAGGTAGGATGGGGTGGGGGGGGGTCCCAGGGCACAGGAAACTCAGGGCCATTTGGAGGTCTTGGTCAGTGAGTCTCTAGATAGGAAAATTGCTTTGTCACCACAGAGAGGCCTTTCTGCCTGGGGTTCTGAGCTCTGAGCACATAGCCATCAGGGAAAAGGTAATCCAATTCCTGGGGAGACGGTTGTCTTTACCAGTGCCCGACCTGAAAGCAGATGCCTGGATCCTGAATGCTGAGGAGTGCCATGGCTGCTGGCCAGGCCGCACAGCTTCGCCAGCGCAGGGGGAGGCAGGAGCTGTAGCTTGTCTAATACGTCACCTGGAGCTCCTGCCTTCCTCCGAAGGTGGCCCAGTGTAGCAAGGGTGTCACCAATAACCACGACAACAGGGGCCATGTCCTTGAGGGCAGACACTGGGCCCAAAAGCAACAAGATCCAGAGGGTATCCCTTGGATCTTCACAGCCCTGCCAGGGTCATCTCCATCCTTACAGATGAGAAGACAAAGGCTGAAGAGTTAAACCCCTTGCAGAGAACTTGTAAGGCACAGAATTGGGACTTGCAGCCAGTCTATCTTGCTTCCTCCCTGACTTCTGGCCCTGAGGGAACATTCTCCTGCCAGCATCCAATGTCCATCCCTCCCCAGGACACAGGCCACTCTCTCCCAGCCTGCCAGCCCTTGTGCACTCACACTGTGGGAGCTCACATAGAGGGCACCTGTCAACCTGGCCACAGGGAGCAATGTACAATAACCCCAGAGGGGGGTTACCAGAAGCCAAATATCCACAACAGACCTGAAAAAAACCTTTTTCTTTATACTGTTGTCATTTGGGGGGGGCTCTTGCCTACCACCTACCAATCTGGGGTACAGGGCCTGGCAGTATCTGAGCTATAGGCCGGCACATTAAGGAGACATACTGTACTTTACAAGACTCCTCCTAGATATTATCCTGCCTTGGGACATGTCATGAGAATGGCAGGAAGGAAGAGACAGAGGTTAAGAGGAGGAATAGTGGGAGGTGAGCCACCCTCACACCTGGAGTAAAGCTGGGCTCAGGAGAGCCCTGATTATGACTGGGTGGGTTTGTCCCATGAGAGTAGAGCTGTGGCTGGGGCTCCCAGATGCTCCCCAGAAATAATACGAAGGTGGGTGCAGAGCAGCCTGGAGAGCCGTGACAGCTCTACTTAGAATTCTCCAGACAAAGACACCTTCCAGCCAAACATTCTCCCCTTTTAGACAGGCTGCTTTGGCAGGGGAGCCAAATTACTAATTTACAGTGAGAACTAGAACTTCCAGGTGCCCAGACTGTCCACTGCCTCATGGCTAACCCATCTTCTCCCCATGGGCAAGCACACCAGGGAGGCTAAGTCCTCATCTCAAGCTTCCTAAAAGGTGGGAGTTGGAGCCCGGGCGTAATTGTGCCATGACCTTTGGCTGAAAAGGTCTACTGCATTGGTTCCATTCCAAGGATGTCCCCATAATGAGCCTGGGTGTTGGGATGGGGGCCAGGGCCCATAGGGCCTCTGGTGTTGCCCTTCCCCTGTAGCAGGCCTCCCCCTGAAGTGGATGTGGCCAGGCCCATCAGGGTGGGAGGTTAGCCCTGGATGTCTCTCTGCCTGTCTCGCATCTGGTCATCACTTCATGGTCCACTCTCAGGGTGGAGAGCATGTCCTGGAGTCCCCAAGGGCTGACCAGCATTGTGAACTGACCTTGCATTACGCTCCTCACCTGTGAGCAGTTATAGAGACCCAGCCACCCATGGCCCCGCATCCTCTCCTTACAGTGGACTTGACTAGCATTGACAGGCGAAGCAGAGAGCAGGAAGTGGCCACCAGAAAGAAGGCTCAGTCCCTTGCAGCCTTGTTTCGAGAAAAAGTTCGTGGCTTTGATGACTTTCTGTGGAGAGCAGAGGCGAGGGAGCTGGGTGAGGGCAGTTGCCCAGAGAGGTAAGGCAAGCCTGGGTGGCTTTGGGTGGCTCTGGCTGGAGAGCTCCTTGCAAAAGGCAGCCCCCACACCCCATGATATACTCTGCTTCTTGACAGCTGGGCCCTCCCCCAGGACACCGACCAGCCCCCGACTCCCATTGAGCTGCCTGGCCCTGTGCAGCAGTTTACGGTGCTGATTCGGTAATCATCTGCCATTTCACCCCACTACCACCAACCCTGCCCCACAAGTGTTTATTGTATCAAATTAAGCCCTTTCTGTCTAAAGTGAATTTGGAGGAGAAAGCAAAAGGTAGAGTCATTTTAAGACTGACAATTCACAGACCTGTACACCTGAAACAAATAATACATTATATGTCTAATAAAAACAAAAACCACTGTCACCAAGACCAGCACTAGCCCTCTGTGCAATACAGAACACTCCTGTTACTTTTATACTTTGAACAAAATCAAAATGTCCTTATTGGCCAGATGATTGGAGAAATTACATAGGATTATGGTGAAAAATTCAGACGATATAGGAGAAACTCAAGTGGAAAGGGAAGGTTACTATCACATCAGCCCTCAGAGAAAACCAGACCTACATGTTTGGGGTGATTCTTTCTAGATATTCCCATGCACACAGCTTTTTAATACATAAATGAGATCATACTTTACATATTGTTCTGTAACTGTTTTGTTTTTGTTTTTGTTTTTGACCTCACATAGGTCTCTACTTTCATCTGGTTAGGTCTTCTTCAGCATTCCAATCTAGCCATAATTCCTTTCCCTGCTAAGAGTGTATTGGGTCCAGTTTGTTTAAGGCTTTTGCTGTGACAAGTAACGCTGCAACAGCTATCCCTGCACCTATGTCCTTACACACCTAATTGGTTATTTCCTTAGGATAATGTCTTTAAGTAAAACTGCATGGCTGATATGTTGACAATAAAGTAAATTATTGAGTACCTAGTTTGAAACAGATGTTTTCATCAGTGATCTCATTTGACCCTCACAGTCTTTGTGAGGGTGTAGTGCTGTTCCCATTTTACAGATGAGAAAAGAGAGACTTGCAGAGATTAAATAACATTGTTAATGTGAGAGGGCTAGTATATGTTGTTCCCTTGGCACCTCTTTTGTCTTCTAAGTCGTCAGATTTTCAACGACTTCCGAGATCTGCCAACTCTCCTCATCCATGGAACAGAGGCCTGCCTGATGTCTCTGGTCATCGGGTTCCTCTATTATGGCCATGGGGCTATCAAGCTCTCCTTCATGGACACAGCTGCCCTCTTGTTCATGATCGGAGCTCTCATTCCTTTCAATGTGATCCTGGATGTCATTGCTAAATGTGAGTGCTGTTTGCTCTTTGTGACCCACACCTGAAACAGCCGGAGGACACAGCGTTGGTCACCCCTCTGAGCTGGTCCAGAGCCAGCCTGTGTTCCTCCGAACTCCTGGAGAGAATGGATTTGCTGAATAGTTTCACAATGATTGCAAAACAAAAGGTGACGATTGTTTTTAAAGTTCACACATTAATATTAGTATGCAAATTAAAGCAGATTACCCAGGAGTCTTAGGCATTCCTATTATAGCAGGAATTATATTTGACAGCAATGCACAAGTCACGGAATTACAAACATCTAAATTAGGATGGTTTAACTCTGCCTGCTTTTTAAAAATAGAAGACATCTAATCAATATGACTGTTTATAATTGTACTGAGACTCAAAAACAGAAACACTGAAAATGTCACTTTCATTCTCCTTTCTCTCCCTTTGTAGGTCACTCAGAGAGGGCAATGCTTTACTACGAACTGGAAGATGGTCTCTACACTGCTGGTCCATATTTCTTTACCAAGGTGATCGGTTAGGGCTGAGAGCAAGTGCCCAGTCGGGGGCAGGGGCAGAAAAAGCTACGCTGCATTGTACGAAAGCTCCAGGGGAGTATTTTGCTGAACCAAGGGCCATGCCTCATCTGGGGTTACAGGTGTCATATTTGCTAGGGGAGTTTCAGAGATTTGCTATTTTTAAAACATTTACCCGAAAACCAGGATTGTGGACTAGGAGTGTCACTTTTTTGGTCAGCAAAAACCTTTAAAAAAAAGGAAGGGAGGGAGGAAAAGAGAGAGAGAGAGAAAGAAAGAAGGAAAGGAAAGAAATGGAAAAGGAAAGGAAGGAGGAAGGGAAACACCCAGCATACTTCACCACTCTGATCTCACGACATTTCCAGGAAGCAGATCGGCTGTTACTATACTTATTTCCAGAAAGTGGAGGCTCAGGGGGGTTATGCGGCTGTCTCAAAGCCCCACAGCTGTTAAGTCTGGGCAGGCAGGGTGGGGACTTGAAACAGGAGAACAGACACCTGACTGCCATCGTCACCAGGGTATCTGGCCTCCCTGGGAGAAACTGCTCTGAACTGTCCTACATGGAGAACATGGGATCTGCAGGGGGAAAACCAGCAGGGAGCTCATGTTCCAGGGTCCCACATGCATACCCACACCCCGGCCCTCCTGCTACAGTTGATCATCAATGGGAGGGAAGGCTGGCATCACTGAGGGTTACTATCTCTAGACATTTAAAAACAGTAACAGTGAAGCATTATTAGCTCCACATCCTCACAAGGGCTATCCTTACAGATCCTAGGCGAGCTTCCGGAGCATTGTGTCTATATCATGATCTACGGGATGCCCACGTACTGGCTGGCCAACCTGCGCCCGAGCCTTGAGCCCTTTTTGCTGCACTTTCTGCTCGTGTGGCTAGTGGTCTTCTGCTGCAGGATCATGGCCCTGGGTGCCGCCGCCCTGCTCCCCACATTCCATACATCCTCCTTCTTTGGCAACGCTCTCTACAACTCCTTCTACCTCACCGCGGGCTTCTTGATAAGCTTGGACAACCTGTGGACAGGTAAGGCCTGCTGCCCTCCCCTGGTCAAGTTTTTTTGAGGACTTCTGGGTCTGGATGAAGCCTGCTTTCACCTGGGGATGAGAACTCACCATTTAGAGACAAGTTAAGCCCAGTTTTTCTGGGAGCCAACTATCCTGCTTATGAAAAGAATGTCTCCATGAGAGGGTGAAGATGACACCTTCTTATATCCCCTACCTGACACCTGGAGGTCCCCCTTGATTCTCCCTCACTCTCCACTTTCACCAGTGAGCCAGGTCAGTACCTCCCACATCTTTCTGAAATGTCCCCTTGCCTGATCCCCAAGCCCTGGCCTTATTGTCGGGTCTCAGACCCCGACAATGGTCTCTGTGACCCTGGTCCTTCTGTGCCCCTCTTGATCCTCGCCCATGCAGAGGGTGTTTTATAAGGTGCAAATCCATGTCACTGCTTTTTTCAGGTCCTCTGGGGTCTAACTCCCTGTTGCTCCCACTTTGCTCTTAAGTCCCCCGCACACTCCACGCACTTGCATTGGAGCCTGTGTGGCTCTTCTCTGTAGAGCACCATCCTCCCCCGTCCCCACTTCCATTGCTGCTCTTTTCTCCAGACCAGCCAGCCTGGGCTTGTTCCTTCCTCCTGCTCCTGGCTCTGTGATACTCCCATGGGGTCAGGACACAGACTGAAAAATCTCCGCTCTGCCTCTGTGAAACTAAGCACATGCTGGGACACCTCATAAATGACTCTCTGAAATTGTTATCAATCCAACATGTGGGGAACCCCCTCAGCTAGCTGGCCCCCTCCACTCCACCCCATGTCCCAAGCTGTCACTCTGGCCCTTTCGCCCTCTTGCAGCCCTCCTGCTTCCTCAAGGACCTTGCTTCCCTTGGGGCAGAGGCGCCAGGGCCTTGTGTTCAGGAGTGCTTCCCAGGGAGCAGGTGGCTAGCCTGTGTGAGTAACAAGGCTCTCACTGTCTTCAGTGCCCGCTTGGATTTCCAAAGTCTCCTTTCTCCGCTGGTGTTTTGAGGGGCTGATGCAGATTCAGTTCAGAGGGCACACTTACCACGTGGGAGTCGGCAACTTCACCATCCCTGTCCCAGGAGACTTAGTAAGTAGCTGAGGCCTTTGACTCTAAATGCATAAGGTCCGTTGGAATGCTTTCTCAGTGAGCTCACTGATGTCTGTGTCCCCAGATCCTCAGTTCCATGGGCCTGAACTCGTACCCACTCTATGCCATCTACCTTATCCTCATCGGTATCAGCGGTGGCTTCATGATCCTGTACTATGTAGCCCTGAGGTTCATCAAACAGAAATCAGATCAAGACTGGTGACTCATGCCCAGGCTTCTGCCAGATGCTGGGGACTTGAGAAGACCCTTCCACTGCACTCCTTTCCTTCCTCCCAGGGAGCCCCATCCCAGCACCAGGAGGACCGCACAGGGAGTTCAGTCAGCTACACAGACCCTCAGCACTGCAGTGGCACAGGATGGCCACAGGATGGCAGTAGAATAAAGACAGTAGAAAGGCATTGCCAATCACTGACTGGCCAGAGCTTGCGATTCCTGGGAAGTGAAAACTGAACTTGGGGACACCTACAACTGCTAATTTATTTCCTTTTCATATGTATTTATATAGGCAAATTAGTGCAGGGTGGGAGCAAGTTAGATATGGATTGAAGAGGCTATGGAAGAACTCCTGGATCCAGAGGAAACAAGATTGCTTAGTGTAATGCTTGACCTCATCTTCCAGGCCTCCCAAACTCTGTGTGAAGTCACTCTCAATACAGAAAATGGCATGAGACATTTTGATGTCATCCTTTCTTTTGTTGTGGGATCATGGGTTCCAAAAGCCAAACGAAACAATTAAAAACTTATTGAACATCTACTGTATACCAGGTATAGCTCAAAATGCTTTATGTAGATGACGGCATATTCTTCTCAACCCTTTGAAGTAGGTGGTATCCCATTTCATAGATGAGGAAATAGAGGTAAAAATTCAGTTTGCTAGTAAGTAAGGTCACATTACTGCTATGTGGTGGAGTCACATGTTGGGGTCAGAAAGCTCTGGAGGCCTGAGAACTTGGAGGGCAAAGGGAAGTGCTGAGCCACTGTACAGCTTGGAATCCCAGGAAGCCTCCAGAAGATGAAGATGTTGTAGAGGCTGTGCCAGCTTAGCCAGGCCTTAGACTTGCATCCCATTAACCCTGGCTGGGCGTGAGGACTAGCCTCAAACCTTTCACAGTGGCCAGGGGGTGGGTGAGATCATGCCCAGACTGTGTGCTTCATTGCCTGAGCACTGAGGGCCATCCAACCCCAAACTGGTCAACACAGAGGGGAGCAGATTGTTCCCAAAGGAAACACCAGAGTCTGGTACCAAAAAAGGAGGAAGGTGAGTATTTGGGAGGCAAACAGCAAACAATCACCCAACTATTACTGCGCCAGACAGGCAGTATGGGCCTTACCTGGGAGCTGGTTAGACGCGCAGAATCTCACACTCCACCCCGACCAACTCAATCCAAGTCTGCCTTTTTAGAAGATGCCCAGGTGATATGCACACCTGAGTTTGAGAAGCAGTACTCTAGCACACTGCCCTTTTACGTACACCAGGAAACTCAGGGTACTTACTCTGCCACGTTATACCGGGGCATATTACCACACTGTGGGTGGGCGCAGGTTAAGAGTCACTAATTGTTCTGTTGAGGTCCTTCATAGCAAAAGGGTCAAGCAATCTGGATGTGAATTCTCTTTGGTCTCCAGTTAAGAACAGTCTTCAACTTTCCTCGACTTTTCTAACCTTGACAAAGATTTTGCAGAGTAGCTCTGGAGTTTGGTGTATTTTCATGATGAAATTCAGATCAGGAATTTAATGGGATATCACAGGGATTTTCTTTGGCAGAGATGTCACAGAAGTGACACACCCTTCTCGCTGCGTCCTGTTGGTGGTGAAGATTGCCGTGAAGGGTTCACTTGGATCACTTGATCACAGGGGTGTCTGCCAGGCCTCTCCACAGCTGAGTGCCTTCTTTGGTAATTCATAAGCATTCTGTAGGAAGGTGCTTTGAAACTAGGTAAGTTACCTGTTGCTCATTAAGCTTTCCATTTATCCATTTTTCAATTTATATCAATGTAAACTTGTATTTTTCCATTTTATTCAATGGGTTATGATCCTATAGTATCATTACTAATTTTTAATGTTCAGATCATCCCCAATTTGGCCCTAGAAGGCCATTCAAGTGGGCTTCTACATCCTTTTGATCTGTCCCCATCATTGTGTGAACACTTACTTTCACAAAAAGTGTTTCAGGCTCATCTTGTACTTTTTCACCCCCAGTCCTTAGACCCAGTGCTTAGAAAGGAGACATCTCTCTAAAAAATCTTGGCACCCTTTAGTGTTAGAAGCCAAGATCTGAATGCTAAGTCTGCCCATTGCTACTGGGGCATCACTGCCCCCAGACCCTCTCAGGAGGCAAAGTTGGGAATGCATGCATGTGTACACAGGTCTGTATATCTGTGTGTGCACGTACACATACACACACCAACCTGTACTTTTTTTAAAAAAGATTTTATTTGACAGAGGGGAACACAGCTATAGAGGGAACACAAGCAGAGAGGAGTGAGAGAGGGAGAAGCAGGCTTCCCGCTGAGCAGGGAGCCCAATGTGGGGCTCCATCCCAGGTCTGCAGGATCATGACCTGAACAGAAGGCAGTTGCTTAACTGACTGAGCCACCCAGGTGCCCCCTACCTGTACATTAATAGATCCAGTTCCCAAGTTCAAGTACACCACAGAGTTGATTTTAATTTTCTCCTTTTCTGTATTTATAACGCTTTTCCAATTGCAAGAAAGCTGGATTCAACTGGCCTTCATATTTTCATTCATTTGGTTAGTCCCCTGTATGTGACCCATCTCCCATCCACACCACATTTCTTCCAGTGTGTGGATACCCTCCTCACCCTGCCAGGCCTGTATCTCCCCGCATCAAGCTGTCCTCTAGTCTGCACAGATGCCATCCTCGTCCTATTCCGGCCCGCCCCGCTTCCTCATCCCATACCCACACTGTGGTCACCTAAAGGCTTTAAACCTGAAGGGAGAAAGGAGGAGGAAGAGGACATGGGGCTCATTTCATTCGTTGGCTTTTCCAACAATTTCACGTTGGAATCAAGTGATTCCAACGTGCAATGAGGGCGGACAACCACTGGGGTATATCATTTGTCTGAGTCATGGCCATTCCGCTTACAAAGGGCCTTAGTAACTCAGTGGGCTCTGGTACCCAGGGCTAGGGGGGAGGGAGGGGCCAAATGCCAAGGTTGGAGATGGGAGAAACTCCAACAGCCGCCATTTCCTTTTTTGCCAGAGCACCCTGCTTCTCCCCCACGGTTGCCCACCCTGGATCTTTAACCAACACCCACTGTGGACCCACTCCCAGAGATTCTAATTTCACGGGTTTGTTTTTGAAACAAACGGGGGAAAAAACAAACTGCTCCTCCCGAGGGCACACAGGTGGTCTCCTCAGCGCCCCTGCTGCCCTGAAAGTGGGAGAGGCCTGCCTGTGAGGAATTCTCAAAAGCAGGGGCTGCAAACTCTTTCCGTCAAGGGTCAGTTCCAAGCTTTGAGGGTCACTCAACTCTGTTGCAGTGTGAAAGTTACTGAAAATTTCAAAGTACCACAGAAAATTCTAAAGCAGAGGTGATGGGCTGTGTCCCAGTGGAACATTTTTTTATGAAAACAGCATATTGGATTTGTCTCAAGGTTATAGGCTTTGCAGACCCTTGACCAGAAGGCAAAGTTTAGAAATTTGCATTTTAAGCCCTTCAGTTTCAAATTATGCTATTGACAGGGAAATTTTTTTTGGAAAGATTTTATTTATTTATTTGACAGAGCGATTACAAGTAGGCAGAGAGGCAGGCAGAGAGAGCACAGGAAGCAGGCTCCCTGCCTAGCAGAGAGCCCGATGTGGGCCTCGATCCCAGGACCCTGATCATGACCTGAGCCAAAGGCAGAGGCATTAACCCACTGAGCCACCCAGGTGCCCGACAGGGAAATTTTAATTAAGCAGAAAGTACTTACGTTGACTCAAAACTTTAAGATTTTATTAGAGAGAAACACAGCTAGAGAGGGAGCACAAGCAGGGGGAGTAAGAGAGGAAGAAGCAGGCTTCCCGCCAAGCAGGGAGCCCTATGTGGGGCTCGATCCCGGGTTTCTGAGATCATGACCTGAACGGAAGGCAGTGACTTAACCAACTGAGCCACCCAGGTGTCCCTCAATTTTTTTTTTTTTTTAAACACAGACACCACATTTAGTGTGGAGCCTAACACGGGGCTTGAACTCAGAACCCTGAGATTAAGACTTGAGCTGAGACCAAGAGTCAGATGCTTAACTGGCCGAGCCACTCAGGCGCCAATCAATATTTCTGATGTGATTTTGTTTTTTTCCTGCTCTTGTTCCTATAAAAGTGATTTAAAACCTAATCCTGCCCTGGGTCAAGATGGTCTCATCAGTCAGGTTCACAAAGGAAGATTTTATACTTAACCATTTTCTTTCTCCCACTTGACTTCTTGTTTTGATTCTAGATTGAACAGCTAGCAGCAGGGACATTTATTTAAATGGACACCAAATCCAAGTGCTACACAGACCTCACAGACGTAGGGGCTCCACTCCACTGAGACTCAAGTATGGTCACTTAGCAAAGGCCCCTCCCCTCAGTCCAGCCCGAGCCTGGAGCACCAATCAGACTCTGAGGGAGATAGCAAGGGACCAGCTGGAAAGCCGACAGGAAGGAAGTATCTCGCGGGGTGACCTGTTCTCCTTTGGAAATACAGCTACTGCTCATGCCTGAAAGTAAATACCACTATTTTCATAGCTTAAACTAGATCATTCAAATCTCGAGCCGTCCATCATTTGTTTTTGAGAGTAGGATTGCGTCTTCTTTTCAAGTGGCCCGGAACAGAGGAATATCCCGGTCCCTCTTACACTGAGACCCCTCTGGTGGGGGAGGCACCAGGTGCAGCCGGAACAGCAGCCCACGGGCTATGAGCCGCCAACAGTTAAAACTAATATTTGAAGCAAGGGGTTGAGATTTTTTAACATACAACTCAGAGGCCGGATAACACTTCGCTTTCCACATCAGTGCCCATGTTTATTGTCTTTTTTTAAAGTTGGAGCTATTCCTTTGTTTCCCCAAATTATGAAAAAGCTCCACTGCCCCATGTTACAAGTGAAGCTCTTTATTTTTGTTGATCCCAGTCTTGCACCGAAGTGGCTTCCATTACACATTTGAAAGCCCTTCTCTTCCTGGCAATAAACTTGAACGTGTTCTCATGTGGGAACATGGGTTCTAAAGGATTTCTTGGGCTTTCAATCCCACTCTCCTACCTCTGAGCTACAAAATGACACCTTTGATCTCTTAGGAAGACAAGTGTGTGTGAGGAAACTCTCCAATGCATACAAATCACACGTCTCAGGAAGAACAGGGCTTGCAAAGCGAGACAGGAGCTGGGCTCACTATACATTCACTGTCGCTTACTGGTTGCCAACCAGGGCCAGGCTCTGTTCTAACTGGTGTGGAGCTCACGGTCTAGGAGAGGAAACGACAGAAGCAAGTAAATAATGAAGAGAGTTTCAGCAAGTGTGTGTCTGGGGCAGGGTTGGTGGGGATACTACTTTCACGAGATCCCTGTAAGCGCGGATGCCAACGACCAGCCATTGTCCACACAAATGTTCGGGGCGCTAAGTATGAAGTCGCTTAAATGTTTTACCTCTGCCTGAACTAGATGATGTTTTTTTCTTCTGATGTTTCTTTTCTTCGTGCAAAAAAGAAAAAGATAAGTGCTTATTTTGAATTTGCAAATGCAGCCATTTCCTTTATTTGTACTAAGGCTGCATAAGTGGGCTTTGTAAAGTCCGCAGGTCTGAAAGCAGGATACATTCCTAATGGAAACAGCAAAGTGATAAATTACCGTGATTGGGTACCCCCTGCAGCTATTAGCTCGACCATATTTCAGGAATGTTGCTTTCACTTTATAGAAACCCTACAAATATTGGTTTGTCAGAAAGATAAATATTAAATGGGAAAATTGTGCTCAAACACATGAGAAAACGTATGCAGAATACATACACTACAGACTTGGGAAATAAATTGTACAGGGACGGACAATTGCAATATAAATTTTGCTTAATAATTTACTGGAATTGACAAACTTAGCAATTATGCCAGGCACCGGGTATTTGACTAAATGAAAGAAAACCTTACAATGTAAAGTTTTCCGGACTGGGAACATTTGTTTTACTGTGAAAGCTTGCTTTCTTAGAGAAATTCCTGAACAGTTTAGAGGTTCTAATTTGTCTTTTAACTGGATTTTTAACTGAATTTAAATTTTAACTGGACTGTTTTGGGAAGCTGGAGTCCTAGCCATGTGATAAAACACTTTGATTCTGATCACTGAGGGGAAATAACTTCTGCACGCCCAGATGTTTCTCATCGTGAATGTGAGGGAAGAGGGGCACTTGGCGAACAGTATCGGGTGCCCACAGTTAGCCCCACAGACACACTGACCTGACGACAGCACACAGGGCTGGGGGGGGGGGGGTGCTGTGGCCAGGACTGTGCAAGGTCTGGACTTACAGATGTGACACACAGAACCGGGCCCTGGGGAGTTCACAAGCTTTGTGGTACCTGCTCTTTAAGTAGCTGTGAAAGCCCTAGAGAGACAACAGGCTAGGTGGGGAGAAGGGCCAAGAAACCGAAGAGAGGAGCACCCCCCACACCTCCCACCAGCCAATGCAAGCTCGCCTGAGGAAGGAGCAAGAGGGAAATGGGGCAGGAGGGGTGGGGGTCGGGGGAGTGTGCCTGGGACCCTTCTGAGCAGCTGTGAATGCTCCTTCTGCCGCTTAATGCAGATAAAACCCCCTTCATTTTCAGTGCCCATTTACCATATATCCATCTCTACTAATTAATTCTCGCTAACTTTGTCCCTCAGGGATCTCAAATTAAATACCTGCTTGTCCTTAGAGAAGCTGTGATATTGTTGGTTCTCTAAACACAAACTGTATACCATTTAGCAAAGAAATTCTGGCTGCAAGAGAGGCTACCACACAATTTTTAAAATTTTAGGACCGCAGTCCTTGAAATGATAAAAGTGATTATGCAAAAATTTGATAAGATTAAAAACAAAGATGCTTACAGGTTTTGGGGTATTAATTTATTCAAAGGATTTCACATTAAAATTATATTAGGTTCAAACACATGAACATACAATGACATGTAAAACAGGATACTTTCCAAAAGTTTACAATGACATTTACTTTTTCAGAGTTAGCTGTTTGATTATAATTTTAGTCTAAATCATATTATTGAGTGCTATAATTGTGTTTGCTCTCTATTTCGATTTGTTTCAATTTGGCTATTAGATATTTAGAAAGCATTTCTTAACCCACCTAGAATATACAATTACATTGTAAATATTTAAATTCAGAAGAGGAAGCCAGTGGTGCTGTTCGGAATGCTAGATGAGAGGCTGTACTCACTTCCTCTGCACTTCGCCTTGTATTTTACCAGCGTCAATACACAATGGCTGGCTTAGAGTCGCTTCATGCAAGAAGTGTACGGTGTCGCTGGCGTAGACAAAACTGGGAAGTCCAGGTATGCCCCAAGGTTATGCCTCCTCAGAGAGACCTATTTCAATGAACATCAAGAAAATGTTGCTCCAGTAACTTATGGTTAGCGTTAACTGCAAAACCAAGGCCTCCTTCAGTTGAATCACTAAGGGGAGTAAGGCTCGTAGCCAATCAGGCGATACTGGTACACACATAGCCCCAGGGCCTGCCCTTGGAGAGCAAAGGAGAGCTTCACTAAGTCCTCTCGGCAGGACTTGGACTTGGCACCGGCCGAGGCCTCTGAACCCTTCCGCCTAACTCCACAAAACAGAGATGAGGGAAAGCACGGCCAAGCCCACGATGACGATGACGTTTACTTCCCGCCTTCCCTCCATCAACCCCAACCCCTCCCTTTCACGCGGCCTGCAGGCTCTAGATGCAGGATGGCTGGGTCCACAATTCAGGTGGGCAGCACAACCAGCACGAGGCCAGCTGACTCCCTACCAGGCAAGGTCTCCCCTCAGGTAAATAGTGGGAACCACTGATTTCAAACGGATAAGGAATATACCAAAATTAGAATAAATCTCAAATAAAACATTTTCAGTGTTTGGGGTCATTACCTAATCCCCAACTAGGTCACTGTTACATATTAAGCTACTTTTATAATGGTAAAGTGTTTCACAACCCAGCCTGAATTCTTTTATAGTAACAATGGGTAATATAGGGATCAATAAGCATGAAAGCCAATTTGGGGATAGCTTTGATAAAACCAAATACAAACAACAGTTTCCTTCATATATAAAAACCACACATTCAAAGGATGAGTATGATGTAATGAGAGCGTGGTGTAGGGTGTACTCGTGCTGCAAACCTGAAACCAAAACAAAGGAAGTGCAATGCCCTGTGCTTCGTGATCAAAGCCACGGCTAGGGCTCAGTCTTAGAGACATCTCTGAACACAGCCTCTCAGAAGCCTCTGTGGGAGAAGAGAAAGCACGGGCAGCACGCCGGCACCGCCCAATAGCACCCTGACCACAGGCAAGCGACAGTCTGAGTTTCTGTTTCTCATCAGAAAACGAGTGCTAGATGGGATGACCCACAATATGCCTGCCGGTGCCAGCAATTTACAACTGGAAAATTATGCAGGGTTTCTTTCACACATGAAGAGAATTCGTATCACAGAATAGTAAAGCCTTAGAAAGCTCACTGAGCATCATTTTGTCTAGTAGCTCCAAAATTTTCAGATAAACAATATTAACAAGAAAGTCTTAAATCAAGGAGTAACATTTTTATGAAAATAATGAATAAAACAGAACAGGGGACCTGAAGACTCACTGGGAGAAGAACCCTGAAAACTTACAGCTTCAAATCTCAGAAGCTGCTATAGATTCATGTTGTAGGCAAACCCCCAAAAAGTCTAGTGAATAAGTGCACACGTTACTGTTAATAAAGTGGTGAACACATATACATTATGAATAAAACAAATAAACCAAGTAATTTAGATTTATTTATTCTGTCCTCTCAAATATATTTAAAAAATAGCATTTTAGACACTGAATCACAAATACGCACAAAATAAAGTGGTGCCTGCTTGCTTCACAAAGGGTTTTCCCTTGATTCCTTCAACTGCCTTGCATAAAATTCGAACTCTTCCTGTTAAGGAGACAAAGGGAAGGAAGTTACAGGTACAGTCACCAGCGAGAACTCATGGCACCAAACTCTACAGTCATAAAGTGCTGCAAACTGATAGCCAAGTCCTCCCGGCCTTTGGCAACTGCTGTCCCCTCAAGTCTCAGCACTCCTTTCCATCATGACGTCAGGAGCTGAAGGGCTGCAAGTCCACAGTTAAAGCTGCACTGAGCCGCCGCTGTGTGTGCGCATGTGTGGGCAGGCCCCCACGCCTGCCTATGGAAGGTTCAGATAAACGTGTGTATTGACTCACAGCTTAATGACACAATACAAAGGAATTTAGCATGTATGATTTCTCTAAAACAAAATTTCCTGGACAACTGATTAAAAACGGGCAGATGACCTGAAGAGACATTTTCACCCAGAAGACAGCCAGATGGCAAAGAGATCTAGGAAAAGATGCTCCACACCACTCCCTGCCACAGAAATGCAAATCAAAACCACGAGGTGGCAAATGGCTAGGATACAAAAGGTAAGAAGTAACAAGTGCTGGCACAGATATGGAGAAAAGGGAGCCCTCCTACACTGTGGGTGGGAATGTAAAGCGGTGCAGCCACTGTGGAAACAGTATGGAGGTTCCTCAAGAAACTAAAAAATGGAAATACCGTATGATCCAGTAGGTCCACTACTGGATATTCACCAGAAGAGACCAAAACCACCAATCTGAAAAGATATGTACCCCCATGTTCACGGCTGTATTATTTACAGTAGCCAAGACAAGGAGACAATTTAAGTGTGCATCAATGGATGAATGGATGAAGAAAACGTGGTATGATACACACAGAATATTATTCAGCCATAAAAAAGACTAAAATCTTGGGCGCCAGGGTGGCTCAGTGGGTTAAAGCCTCTGCTTTCTGCTCAGGTCATGATCTCAGGGTCTTGGGAGCTAGGCCCGCATCGGGCTCTCTGCTCGGCAGGGAGCCTGCTTCCTCCTCTCTCTTTGCCTGCCTCTGCCTGCTTGTGATCTCTCTCTGTCAAGTAAATAAATCTTAAAAAAAAAAAAAAAAAAAAAAGACTAAAATCTTGCCATTTGCGACAACATGGAGAGAACTTTAAGTGAAATGGAATAAATCACAAAGAAAAGACAAATATCATATAACCTCACTTATGTGGAATCTACAAAACAAAACAAAAATAAAAAACAAACAAAAAGCCCCAAGCTCATAGGTGGTAGAGAACAGACTGGTAGTTGCCTCAGGTGGGACAAAAAGGATGAAGGGAGTCAAAAGGTACAAATTTCCAATGATAAAATCATTAAGTCATTGGCATGTAATGTCTAGCGCAGTGACTCTAGTCAATAATATTGTATCGCACATGGGAAAGTAGCTAGGAGAGTGGATTGTGAATGTTCTCATCATAAGAAAAAAAAATCCGTAATTATGTGTGGTGATGGATGTTATCGGATTTACTGTGGTGATCCTTTTGCCATAACACAAATATGGAATCATCACACTGCACAGCTGAAACTATCATAAGGTTATGGCAATTCTACCTCAGTTAAAAAAACAAAACAAAAGGGGCGCCTGGGTGGCTCAGTTGGTTGGGCGACTGCCTTCGGCTCAGGTCATGATCCTGGAGACCCGGGATCGAGTCCCACATCGGGCTCCCTGCTCGGCGGGAAGCCTGCTTCTCCCTCTCTCG
>PITA01003099.1:112195-145908 GCA_004023965.1 Spilogale gracilis | reverse complement strand
CCTTCCTTCCTTCTTTCCTTCTCCTTCTTTTCCTCCTTTCTTCCCTCCTTCCTTCCCTTCCTTTACAGATTAGTAAGTATTAACATCTTTTGGTAGATTGACATGACTTCAGGTATGTCTTAGGTAACACCACTTTCATTCAAGAGAATTCTGACACATCTCCTTGAGTTAAGTCATAATCCCGCAGAGAAGTACCTATAACCAGAGGCAGAGCTATGGACCTGGGGAAGCCATGTGTCTCCTTGTCTCTCAGGATGGCAGTCTCAGCTGGCGAGGACAAGCAAGTAATAAACAATCTCTGCTGTTCACTATGATGGATCCCAAAACACAATCATAACAAGGAAGACCTGGTTGCTCCCCTCAAGAAGCTTAGAGGTTAGTGAAGGAAATTAATGAAATAACTTAGTAGAGTATAGTCTGATCCAAGGCATAAGTAAAAACAAGGCCTGAGGGATGTTAACTTGGCTAGAGCAGTCAGAAAAGACTTCTCAGAAGAAAGCACATTTAACTGTGCCTTAAAGAGAACTGCTGACTAATGTACATGTCTATAATGTACAAATTCCAATATCCTAATATTTTAATATGCCAGTGACTCTATTTCAAGCACTGTTCAAATTCATTCCACTAATAAAGTGATGCTTCTGTCTCCATGGAGGCAACACGAGGTTAAGAACTTGCCCAAGGTCACTAGCTAGCAGTTTGCAAAGCTGGGTTAGAATGTCTGCGTTTCGGCTGCAGAGCCTTGTGCTTGGACACCTCAATACGCTGCCTGTTGGGAGGGCAAGAAGAACATTTCTAAGCAGAGAGAGCAGCATAAGCAAAAACATAGCTGGGTGAAAATTCCTGGTGTATTCTGTGAATGGGTGGGTAAAAGAAAAAAAAGGACAAAGGGAAAATGGAAGGGGGATAAAGGTAGGAAGCTGGTTAGAGGGAGTTGTGGCAGTATTATATGCCATGATAAGGAGTATTAATTTATCTTGTAGACCATGAGTAGACAATGGTTGAAGCAAACACTGAAGGGAACAAAGAGAACTCTGAAAGTAGTGAGATAATTGGATTTAAATGTTTTATCTAAGATACAGTCTGCATTTTAGTATGCTCAACCCTGGTCCACTGGTGTGAGAAAAGAAAATGTCAGAACTGGCCTTTTTGTTAATGTTTTATTTTTAAAATAAGAGCTCAAGCTTATGTAATATTGAATGTACAATGAGATGTAGTGTATACATACTTTATGAATTAATAGATATAGTGGAGTATATACTCAAATTCTTTTTTATTGGAGATTATGTGAAAATGAAGTTGGGAGATAGGATTGCTCTAGGTAAGTGATTCTTTTTTTTTTTTAAGATTTTGTTTATTTATTTGACAGAGATAAACACAGCAAAAGAGTGAACACAAGCAGGGGGAGTGAGAGAGGGAGAAGCAGGCCTCCTGCTGAACAGGGAGCCCAGTGCGGGGCTCGATCCCGGGACTCTGGGATCATGACGTGAGCCTAAGGCAGACAATTAACAACTGAGCCACCCAGGTGCCCCTCTAGGTAAGTGGTTCTTACCCTATTTGAGATCACTGACATGTTTTAGAATCTGATAATGTCACCAAATCCTTTGCCAAAATATTGCACATTTTACACATTTTTATGTGTCAGAAATACAACATAATCAATTAGAAAGAAAGCATACACATTTAAAAATAGTTTATGAAATTTCAGAAAGTTTATAGAAGATCTGAAGTCAAAATAAAGAATTTTAGATTTGTGGTAAAAGAAGTTGGGGGGAGGAGAAAATAAAGAAATTAAAAAAATATTTAGAACATAATCAGAACATTACCAGAGATTTGATAATAATTGGATTTTATCAGTGAGAGAAAGAAGTGGTTGTAGTTGCTCTCAAACGTATCCTTTGAGCATTTGTGGAGATGAGGGATCATATTATTGTACAACAAAAGAGAAGCTTGTTTCTGGGGGATACCAATGAGTTTGGGACATTTTGACCTTAAGCTTTATTGTAGAGCAGAGTGAGAATGAAGGAAACCAGTAGGAGTGAAAGGTCTGAGATTCTGTAAAACAGTGACTTTGGAGCTATATATTTGGAAGCCAATTGTAAATATATGACAAAACCGTTGACAAGGATGGGGTTCTCCAAGAGCGTGTATAAAGTGAGAAATGATGTTCTGGAAAATACCTAATGAAAACTCTACTTAAGGGCAGTTCAGGAAGGAGGAGCCAGTAGAAAAGATTGGGAAGGACAATGCAGAGAAGCAAGAAGAGAACTGAAGAAATAGTATCAGGAATGACAAGTCAGTGGGTACACCTGCTGAGCTATGAAGTTCAGCATCGTCAAATGTGCAGACGTTTTCAACTTGTAATGACTCAAGAATGAAAAGTAGAGCCAGAAAATGTCTTCAAAAGATGAATGGTAAAAGAAAGGAAGGAATTAGGTTAGCACCGGGACAGAAAGGAAAACCTGGGAAGGTTCGTGTGTCTATATTAAAAAATTGAGGAAATTGACCTGGAGTTCTTAACTGTGACTCTCTGCACCCACCCATGACAGGTTCTCCTCACTCCCACGGTTTTGCTTGGTTCACTCACATCATCTCTCAGGTCTCAGATAAAGGTCACTCTTCCAAGGAAGCCTTCTTTGCACTCGTGGACTAAGTCAGAAATCTAGAACCTTTTTTTCTAGAGGTTCTCCTCAAGAGCAGCTTCCATTTCATCTTATTGGAACTCATTAGAGTGGCACATATTAAGTTTTCAACAAGCTACAGTCATTATGTTGAATTTGAAGTGTCCCTGAAACCTCTAAGCAGAGGTATCAAGAGGACATTGGATACATATATGCCTGGACTGCAGGAGAGACAGTTGATTGGAGATAGGATTTGTGAAATAAATGGGTGAAGGTATCAATGAAGCCACTTTTATAGTAGGATCTGTAAGGAGAGAATAAGATACGAGGAAGTCTAGAATTGAGGCTCAGGGACAACAACATTCAGTGGCCCTATAGAGGAAGATGACTGTAAAAAGGAAGGGAGGAGAAGCCAGTGAGGAAACCTGAGGTGTTCCAAAAAGGAAGGCGTGGTCAACCATGGCAAATAGTGCTGAGGCGTCCAGGAAGAGGAGAACTGAGCGATGTCCTTTAGATTCAGTGACACCGAGGTCATTGTTGACCTTGTTGAGGCCCGTTTTGGCAGTTGCAGGGGAGGAACCAGTTTGAACTGGATGGCAGAAAGAATGAATGGAATATGAATGTTAGACGGGAGTTTTTTATGCCTTTCAGGCAGCGGTTGGGAAGAACATTCAGAGATGAATCAGTCTTTTATAGAGGCTTTATTTTTTAGATCAATTTTAGGTTCACAACAAAACTGAGAGGAAGGCACGGAGATTTCCCATATTCCTTCTGCCTGCACACACGCTCAGCCTCCCCCTTATCAACAACCCCTGCCAGAGGGTCACATTTGTCACGAAGGATGAACCTACATTGATACATCGTAACCACCCCAAGTCCATAGTTTATATTAGGGTTCACTCTTGGTGATGTACTTTTCACAGGTCTGGGCAAATAATAATGACGGATCATCAGAAAATCATATATTTTCACTTTCCTAAAGATCCTCTGCATCCTGCCTATTCATCCTCCACTCATGCTTAGAAACCACTGAAATTTTTAGTTTCCATAGTTTTTCCTTCTCCATAATGCCATATAGCTGGAAACATATAGCTCTTTCAGATTGATCACTTTCACTTAGTAATATGCATTTAAGGTTTCTCTATATCTTTTCCCGGCTGATTCCTTCATTTGTCTTTTAGTGCAGAATAATATTCTATTGTTTAGATGTATCAAAGTTTATTTATTCATTCATCTACTGAAGGGCATCTTGGTTGCTTTCAGATTTGGGCAATTATGGATAAAGCTTCTATAAACATGCATGTGCAAGTTTTTGTGTGGACGTAAGTTTTCAGTTCCTTTGGATGAATACCAAGGAACATGATTGTTGAATCAGTGCACTTTTTTTCAGCTAGAACCCAAGTTACTATGTTACAAATCTCCACAAGTAGTCTCTACTTAAGTATTTAAATTTAGCTTATAAATCTTATTTCACAATTTATTTTGTTTATTTTTGTTACTATCTTTTTTATTGTGGTTAAAAACAATGTAATGTGAACTCTACCCTTCCAAAATATCCTTAAGTGTACAGTTAGTTACTGCTGACTCTATGTGCATGTTATATAACAGATCTCTAAAATTTTTCATCTCATATGACTGAAACTCTATACTCATTGAATAGCAGCTGTGCACTTTCTCTTCCCCCACCCATCCCTAGCAATCCCTATTCTACTTTCTGCTTCCCTGAGTGTGGCTACTTTAGGTACCTCATATAAGTGGAATCACAGACTGTTTGTCCTCCTGTCATCCTGTTTCTCCAGCATCCCTGTCATCGTCCACTGGGCTCTTGAACATATTGATCATGGTGGCAAGAATAGAGGTCCTGTACAGACTCAGAGACATTGACTTCCACTCATCAAGGTCATGGCCATGGATGAGCACCCAATTTATAAGTAGCAGAGACCAAAACTGAACCTCCTTTATGGCACCATTCCTGGGGTGGCAGGTTGACTACACTGGACCACTTCTAACAAAGAAGGGGCATAGTTTTGTCCTTACAGTAACAGAGGCTCTGGATATGGATTTGCCTTCCCTACACACAATGCTTCTGCCAAAATGGCTGTCTGTGGAGTTACAGGATGCCTTATTCACTGTCATGCTACTGCACACAACATTGTTTCTGATCAAGGAACTTCACTGCAAAAGAAGGGTAGCGAGTGCGGCTGGTGAAATTCACTGGTCTTACCGGGTTCCCCACTTTCCTGATAAGGTGGCTTGATAGAACAATAGAAGGGCCTTTTGAAGACTCGGTTGCAGTGCTGGGTAGATGACAATACCTTGCAAGGCAGGGAAAGGTTCTTCAGAAGGCTGTCCGTATTCTGACTCAGAATTGAATATATGGTACTATTTATTCCATAGCTAGAATTCACGGGTCCAGAGACCAAGTGGGGATATGGGAGTGGCTCCCCTCTCTATTACTCTAGTGACCAACTAGTAAAACTTGTGTTTCCCATTTGCATGGCTTTATGCTCCTCTGACCTAGAGGTCTTAGTTCCAGAGGGAGGGATGTTTTTACTAGGAGACACAATGATTCTACTGAACTTTAAGCTAAGATTGTCACCAAGCCACTTTGGGCTTCTCATGCCCTTGAATCAGTAGGCAAAGCAAAGAGCTATGGTGCTGGCTGGGGGATTAATCCTAAATACAAGGGGAAAATTGGATTTCTATTCTATAATAGAAGTAAGGAAGAGTATGTCTGGAATATAGAAAAATCCCTTAGGGCTTCTCTGAGTACTATCAAACCCTGTCCTTACGATCAATAGAAAACTGTAACTCAATCTAGGCAGAACTAATAATGCCCACATCCTTCAGGAATGAAGGTTTGGGTGACCCCACCAGCTAAAGAGAATTATAAACCACAGAGGTGTTTGCTGAAGGCAAAGGGAATACAGAATAGTTAGTTTTAAAAAGGTGGGTAGAAAGACTAGCTATAACCATGTGACTAATTACAGAAATGAGGACTATAGTTGTATTTCCTCCTTATATTGGTATGACTATGTGTGTACATACAAATGTTGTGTAAATGTCTTTTTTTTCTTCTCTTTATAAGATGTACTGACTTTATATCAGTATTATAATTAAGTATTATTAATTTTACATCTAACTATTTAAGTCACAGGATACAAGGAGAGTAATAAACATCATTCAAGTACTCTGCCCTCTCTTTTGGGGAGCCCACTGTGGGTCTACTTAGCCTCCACAATCACGTGAGTCAATTCCTGTAATAAATCTTCTTATATATGTGATTTTGGTTCTGTGTTTCTATTGGAGAACCATAGATAATATACTCTCATATCATTGACCAGCTATTCTTCATTGATCTAATGTAAAGTGAAAGAAATATTTTATTTTTTGTTTCCTTTTATTTCTGATAATTACAACTAACCTTAAGGCAATGCAGTAATAAACCCAATCTATCTAATTTTAGCAGAACTGTATCTCAAGTTGATCTCTCCCCTCTGTATTCATTGTATCAACATTAAATTTTGTTTTAGAAATTCATATATGATCATAGCCTATAACTTATGTACTTACAAAATGAAAGTCATACATGAACTAAACCATTTTTCTGCATATTTTATCACATGTGGGATTCTCCAAGTGCAATCAGTTTTATGTCATTTCAAAAATTCTCATCCACTATTTGTTTTCCCTAGCACATAATGAATGGTAGTAGCTAGTTATGAAGTGAGATATTTGAAAAATATATTGACAAATATTTGAAAATTCAGGGTAATTCATCTTATAATGTATATCTAATTATAATAAGATAGTATAGATATTTTACTATCTTAGTAGTACATAGTATAAGTAGACAGTAGATATTTACTATATTATACTATAGATAGAATAGATATTTAGAGTAAGATAGTACAGATATGTTACAGATAAATGCGTGGTGATGACCGTGTGCACTGAAGGTAAGCGCTAAAAGTGAATGTCTATTCAGATGGAAGTGAGATGATATTAGGCTGAGGTTGATATATGGCCTTAGAGAGGAAGGGGATGCAAGCAGGAAGGGTGGTGACATTTAGAGAGGCAGAAATCCTGAGCTGTGTGAGCAGACTTGAAGATCTGAAAGCATTAAGTAAATTTTGGAGAAAGCTGACCTGTTTGGCTAGATTGGAGCATCTGAGAAGGGTTCACATGGATGGCAGCCCATACAAAGTCAAGTGGAAGAGGAACAGAATCCTAGAGTAGGTTACATTAATACTCGCAACACTGAAGACTGAATGGCATCGATGTCTGTGAAAGTTTAAGGTTGGTATGTGGGAGAGCATGTGGGTGAAGAAGAGCCTGAACTCCTGGTGCTTAGTATCACTTGGTGTTAAGCCATCCTGCTTGAGAGAGCTTACAGACGGGAAACAGGGCTGCGTGAATGAAAGGAGACCCTTCAGGGGGATTATCAGTGCCTATGCTGTCTACAGGCATTTTTATAAACTCACTTTGTCTTGCTAGTGTAAGTCAAAAAAAAATCTGTTGATCTTCTTTCTCCTCTTCATACTGCTTTGCTGCTCACCTGGAATCTTCAAGTGCTTGTCCAAAAAGGGTCAAGTCATGGCGGGCAGCTCAAGAGCCAGAGATTAATCTGACATTAAATCTGGGTTTGGCTTCCATGTAGAGATGAAGAGATGTTCTTGTCCCAAGTCTGGCAGTCACTTAGATGTCGAAGTCTCAGTGTTTCAAACTTAGCTCAAAACCCTTTGGTGTGTTTTGAGTTTGGCTTTTGGCAAGGCACAGTTTCCTGTTTCTAAGAAAAAAGACTCATGAGAGAGCCTCAATAAAGCTTCTTGGATCAAAACAACATTTTGATGAATTAATTGTAAATGAATCAGAAACATATGGATTCATTCTCTTGAGACACACATGTGTTTAAAGAGGGGGCCAGTTGTTGCTTAGGGCTAAATGTGTTTTGGGTTTTATCAAACGCAAAATGCTTAAAGGGAAAAAGGAGCAAAAAGGATAAATTGGAACCTTTGCCTTGTCTTTAAATAGGCCCATTTACAATCTTATTTACTGCCCCCTATTGTTGTTCCAGAAGAAATTCAACAGTCATGACCAAATACAACCAGCCAGGCCTGATAATTTACTCTATTACACAGTTGTCAGTTGAGACTTAAGAAAGACCGAGTCTGGTTTTCATGTTATTCACAGAGTTCGAGTCAGACTGCCTGGTAAGGGTCTGGTCTGTCTCTTATGAACAGTTTGTAAATCTCTTCACCTTTGACTGAATTCTTTGTTGTCCTCTTAAATGTACGGACTGAAATATAGAGCGGTTTTCTGGAAATCCTATTTCAAAAACAAATGGAACTACACTGGGATCCTACCTCACACATGTTAAGATGGCTGCTTTACAAAAACAGATAACAAGGGTTGGAAAAGATGTAGAGATTGGACCTTTTGTGCACTGTCTGCGGGAATGCAAAATGGTGCAGCTGCTATGAAAACCGGACGGCAGCTCCTCAGAAATTTTAAAATAGAATTACTGTATGATCCAACAATTCTAATTTTGGATGTATCCCGCGAAGAAGGAAAGCAGGGACTTGAAGATATGCCTGTATACCCTCGTTCATAGCAACATTATTCATAATGGCCAGAAAGTGGAAGCAACTCAAGTGTCGATTGACAGATTGATGAACAAACTGTGGTATGTACATCCCATTGGAACATTACACTACCTCAAAGAGGAAGGGAATTCTGAAACATTATGCACCCTGAGGATTAGATAGTAAGTGAAATAAACCAGCCACAAATACTATATGAATCCACTTACATGAAATATCTAGAGTAGTCAAATTCCTAAAGAGAGAGAGTAGAATAGTGGTTGCCAGAGATGGCAAGGAAGGGAAAATGAGGAATGGTACCTTAAATGGGTATAGAGTTTCAGTTTTACAAGATGCAAAGAATTCTGCAGATAGAATGTAGTGATGCTTGAACAACAGTGTTAAAGTACTGAATGCCATTAAGCTGTATACTTAAGAATGATCAAGATGGTACAGTGTATATTACATATGCGCTACTACCATTTTAAAGACACCAAGAGACTTTCATTGCAATACTGTTGGCCAGAATAATGTCAAGTATACATGAAATCTGAAACCCGCAGGGTTTTGTCCTTTGGTCCTATGGAGTCCAACTGCTAGACGAGAAGGATTTGGTTATACCTATGAGATGACTGTGTATGTGTGTGCATGTATGCTGCTTGCCCCAGCACCCCTCAGACCAAAATTCTGTGACTATTTTCCAAAATATTTCCCTTGCCCAAAAGGCTGTCCTTGGTGTCCATTTTAATGAGCTATCACTTGGAAATTAATTTTGTGCTTGGAGGAGGAAACATATTTTGATTTGCCAAATTCTGCTCCCTTGAGGGTGATCCTGTTTATTTTTGCATATTATCATGTAACTTATATCAGGTCCTAATAGAGTTATTTATAGACAGGGAATAAAGAAAAAGCTTGTTTCTTGGCTAAGCTTTATGAGCATTCTCACCACTACATAGAATATATTTTACTGTGGATGTTTCTTTTCAGTTGATGCCTATAGATATTTTATCATTGAATCAAGAAAAATGGAGAATATGGATGGTCTATAGATTATATGATTGATTATAAGATTGATTCATAGTATAGCTCATTCCCGAAAGGATTTGAAATAACCTACGAATAAGAGAAGGTGAAAAGAGAAAAATAAGTTGCTGGCTGAGTTAAGATTAGCATAAAAAATACATGCAGTGGGAACTATATTGTTGTTACAGAGATATAAAGAAGTTGGTTCTGGGCTTCCCTACCCAAAAAGCAAGGAGGAACATGTACACCATTTGAGTCACAGAAATAAATCTTATTCTACCTGACAAGAGTCCTCTTGAAATAAATACGCTGGAGATCTTAGTCTGATTTTATTTTATCCTTCATAATTACTTAATACAATTTCCAAAAAAAAATTGGTGTTGTGAAGTGGCTGAGAGACTTGTGTTTATCAGTGTTAGCAGGTGACACTGGGATTGATACAGTCTATGATTTACCCAGTTTTTTTGCGAGGGGAGAGTCATTAAGGTCTTTGTTTGTCTCTTCTACCTCTTTTTAATCTCCTATTTCTATCAGTATCTCCTGGAAAGGAAATAAGAATGACATGAGAGGAAATAAAATTCAAGTTTATTTCTTTTCCTATATTTTTGTTTACCTGGATTCCTTAAAAAACTCAATTTTAATCAGTACTTAGTTTTTCTTGCTTAAAATATTTAACTTGAAGGGCACCTGGGTGGCTCAGTTGTTAAGTCTGCCTTCAGGGGTGCCTGGGTGGCTCAGTTGGTTAAGCGACTGCCTTCAGTTCAGGTCATGATCCTGGAGACCCGGAATCAAGCCCCACATTGGGCTTCCTGCTCGGCAGGAAGCCTGCTTCTCCCTCTTTCAGTCCCTCTGCTTGTGTTCCCTCTCTAGCTGTGTTTCTCTCAGCCAAATGAATAAATAAAATCTTTAAAAAAAAAAAAAAAAGAGTCTGCCTTCATCTCAGGTCATGATCCTGGGGTCCTGGGATTGAGCCCACATCATCAGGCTCCCTGTTCAACAGGAAGCCTGCTTCTCCCTCACCACTCCCTCTGCTTGTGTTCCCTCTCTTGGTGTGACTCTGACAAATAAATAAACAAAGTATTTAAAACAATATTTAACTTGAGGTCTAAAGAACTACATGGATTTGGGCACCTTCTCTGATCCTGATTCTGTACTAGATTAACAACTTCGTAAATTGGCAGAATGGAAATGACATGAGATTAAGAGTTAGCTAGAGCTAGCACGGTGTGAGAAGTTACTGACTTCTCTATACTTCTTTCTTGGTCTCTGACATGGGAAGTGTGAGCTACATGGTTTCCTGCAACCTTCTCAGCTCTCCATGATGAGAGTTGTTTAATCTTTATGCACAGAGAGAACTCAAATACATGAAAACATCCTTATATGTGGTGTTATCACTCAATAATCTCTAGCCAGGAAATGCTGGTAACGAAAAAACTACTTAGAAATGCTTCTGAGTTCTTTGGGGCAGAAATCCAAGAAGAATGTTTTCTGTAATTAAAAGGACAGGGACATTAGCAAGGGACAAGGGGAAGGAGGTTGGGATGTCATCCTAGGATGAAAATGACTACTATGGGGGCGTCTGGGTGGCTCAGTTGCTTAAACAACTGCCTTTGGCTTAGGTCATGATCCCAGAGACCGAGGACGAGCCCCACATCAGACTCCCTGCTCGGCAGGAAGCCTGCTTCTCCCTCTCTCACGCCCCCTGCTTGTGTTCCCGCTCTAGCTGTGTTTCTCTCTGTCAAATAAATAAATAAAATCTTTAAAAAAAAAAAAAAGAAAAAAGAAAATGACTACTATGTGCACAATGGAATTTGGCAGTCCAGATTGTTTTGGCTTTGTTTCCATTCGCTTAAAACAAGTGTTTGTGGGAAATGAGGATGGAGGAGATATAATTTATTTTGGGTACTGTGCATTAGTCATCTTTTATCTGTGCAGTTACCACCTGTAAGAAATATCAGACAGCAATAGACGTCATTCATAAGCAATACGTTTTGTTTTAAGAGATTTTTATGGATGTGATTAAGCTTCGTTGAACATCCTATGCCACCGGGACAGGAAGCATTCTCATTGTGCATTAGTACTTGTAAAATGCCATGACTCAGGAAATACATAAACTTTACAATGCATTCTGAGTGGATCCATACATGCTTTGGGAACTAGGGAAGGGTGACAGAACAATCTCATCCCTCCAGCCTTGATTATTTGGAAATTTAGTTGTAAATCACCCAGATGATTTCCTTAATTTTCTGTCTTCTTCTTCTTTTTTTTTTTTTTGGAAGTAGATACTGTTGTTTTTGCATCCAAAAGTAACTTATTTTTTTCATTTAACTATAATACTTCAAATTGTGTCCATGGCAATTTACTGGTACGGCTTGGAGCAACCATCACACACACATTCACCGTGATTCTCCGTAATGCTGCTTGTGATGGTCTTGATCTAAAACTGGTGAACAGGATTATTTTTAGTGTGACCTCAGTATTTTGCTAGAAGGAATGCAAAATTCTTTATAAACAGAAAGGACAAATAGCTTTCATATTAAAGTAAAACCCTGGGTTAACATACATCTAGATAACATAGTGACTAAACAGAAACACTAATGGATAAGCGGAAAGGATGCCAGCCCTGAGGCAGACCTGTGATGTGGGCTTATCGGAAAATATTCTAGACTTCATTGACACCTCAAATCATCCAATCCACATTTGATTTGAATTAAAAAAATTAAAAAGTACTTTGAGAAAGAGCACAAGATAAATAATGGCATTAAAAAAATAAATTTGAGGAGCGTCTGGCGGTGGATTAGTCATTAAACGGTTGCCTTCGGCTTAGGTCATAATCCCGGGGTCCTGGTATTGAGCCCCACACGGGACTCCCAGCTCAGTAGAGAGCCTGCTTCTCCCTCTCCCTCTGCTTGCTGCTGTGTCTACTTGTTCTCTCTCTGAATCTCTCTGTCAAATAAATAAAATCTTTAAAATTAAAAATAAATAAATAGGGGCGCCTGGGTGGCTCAGTTGGTTGAGCGACTGCCTTCGGCTCAGGTCATGATCCTGGAGATACGGGATCAAGTCCCACATTGGGCTCCCTGCTTGGTGGGAAGCCTGCTTCTCCCTCTCTTACTCCCCCTGCTTGTGTTCCCTCTCTGGCTGTGTTTCTCTCTGTCAGATGAATAAAATAAAATCTTTAAAATAGATAGATAGATAGATAGATAGATAGATAGATAGATAGATAAACAATTTGGGGGGCACCTGGCTGGCTTAGTCGGTTAAGCTTCTGACTTGGGATTTCAGCTCAGGTCATGATCTCAGGGTGGTGAGATCGAGCCCCCCATGGAGCCTGCTTAAGATTCTCTCTTACCCTCGCCCTTGCCCCTTCCCCTGCTATCAAACAAAGAAATAAATACATAAAATCTTAAAAAGTAAGAAAGTGGGGCACCTGGGTGGCTCAGTTGGTTAAGCGACTGCCTTCGGCTCAGGTCATGATCCCGGAGACCCGGGATTGAGTCCCACATTAGGCTCCCTGCTCGGCAGAAAGCCTGCTTCTCCCTCTCTTACTCCTTCTGCTGTGTTCCCTCTCTAGCTGTGTTTCTCTCTGTCAAATAAATAAAATCTTTTTTAAAAAAAAGTAAGAAAGTAATTTGAGTTAATAGTGAGTTGTAATTTCATTTGGGTATATAAAGCTCTCTTTTCTATCTATGTGATATGGCTTCCTCATACTGAGTTGCTGACACTTACTGATTCCATCCACAATGTAATTGATTAATTAAATGTAAAATACAAAAAAATGTTTAATTTTTCCTACCACTCCCTAGTTTGACAAAAACTGTTGTGACACAAAAAGCCAAAACCAAAAACAATAACCAAAGCCAGTCGAAAAAAATGAGGTGGTAGGATATGCAGGAGTCAAAAGAAGCCACTTGGCATTTTTTAAAGTTAAGTTTTTGAAATATGCTTCTTGATGACTAAAAGAAGAGCCCAAATGTAATGATTTTACTTGGAAGACCACAAAAATAGGTGTTAGGGTAGTCTTTGATACACACACACACACACACACACACACACACACACACACACATGTTATAATTGGTGAGTGGCTTTAAGTTCAGATAACAGGTGCTCCGGGAAGGCTGTTTCCCAAGATTTATGAATTGACATTGACTTCTGTATTTTGAACTTTCCAAATTACTTTTTAATTGGATCCGCGTAACAATCCCTCATTGTAGTTCACAGTATAAAACATCTTGGAAAGGTTGATATCTTGAGGATTGGATCTCTCTAAAGAGTGAGCCTTGATTCTCAATAATTTGTTTACTTTTTATCATTTCTTCTTTAGGAAGAAACTTACTTAGTTCAATTGGAAGTATAGCCAGTCTCATTTAAAAAATTTTAATTGTGATAAAATACACATAACATAAAATTTACCATCTTAACCATTTTTAAATGTATAGTTCAGTAGAGTTAAAGTGCATTCATATTGTTATGCAACCAGTCTCCAGAATACTTTCCATCCTGAAAAACTGAAACTATATTCCCATTAAATAATAACTCCTCATCCCCTTTCTCCCCCACCCATGGCAATAGCCATTCTGCACTCTGTCTCTGTGCATTTGACTGTTTTAGGTACCTCATATAAGTGGAATAATGTAGTATTGCTTTTTGTCCAATTCATTTCACTTAGTACCATGTCTCCAAAGTTTATCCATGTTGTAGCACATGTCAGAATGTCCTTCCTTTTTAAGGCTGAATAATATGCCATTGTAGGTATAGACCACAATTAGTTATCTATTCTTCTGTTGATTGAGACTTGAATTGCTTTCATTTGTCTACTGTAACTGATGTTGCTATGAACATGAGCATACAAATCTTCAATAGTATCTAATTTGGGGGGCACCTGGGTGGCTCAGTCATTAAGCATCTGCCTTTGGTTTCAGGTCATGATCCCGGAGTCCTGGGATCGAGCCCCGCATGGGGCTCTCTGCTTGGTGGGAAGCCTGCTTCTCCCTCTCTCACTCCCCCTGCTTGTGTTCCCTCTCTAGCCATGTCTCTCTCTGTCAAATAAATCAATAAAATCTTAAAAAAAAAAGGCCTGACACCAGGCTTCATCCTAAGACCCAGAGATCATGACCTGAACCAAAGGCACATTGTTAACTGACTAAGCCACCCAGGTGCCACTAGACTTCTGATTCTTAAGGCTAATTCAGAACTATACTTGATTTTACTTTGAAAATTATAGTACATTGGAAAGACCTTTGAATAGATCAGATACACATCGTCAGTGAAGTAGAATGCTGATGTGTTCTGATTTCTTTTTCTCTTAAAATTCATTTTAATGACAACATTTTCCCTCCATTCATAACTCATTTACTAATTTTGTTATAAATTCTATAATCTTTACACAGCTTCTACTGTTTTAGGCAGATTTCAAGGTGATGGGCATATAGCTGTGAATAACACAAGTAAGCCCTGAGACTACACAATCTTTCTGCTAACTACAGACAATTAGGTAGACGCTTAATGACTGAGCCACCCACGCATCCCCATATTAACTCTTACACTTTAAATGATACAATTATCTCCTTTCAGTTGTTTGCCTTTTAAATTGTATATGTGGTTTGACCTAAATATCTAGTCTTTATCTTAAGCTACTATCCCCCTTCATTTTATTACCCACAGAATGAATCTTGGAGGGAAGATTAAAACTTGATTTAATTGTTTCATATCTTGTGAATTTATGTTTCCAGTCTCAAACCACTTATTTGGAGAAAAATTATCTCCTAGATCCGTTTTTGGAATTTAAACTAGTCTTTAGTGCACTCAAAGAAAAGTAGTTTCTAAATCCAAGATGAAAGAAAGATTTACAGTTATATTTATCTTAAAAATTAATAGTTCCATTATTTATATGTTTGTCTTAAACTCATCTGGTGTGTATTAGCACTCATGGAAAATAAGGCTCTCATTTAATTTATTTTCAATGATTGACTAATTTCTCCAGTTCCTTAATTTAAAATTCATCATTTCAGCATGCCTTTAGAAGATGATATTTATAATATATAAATTGATCTCTTTCTACTATGCTAAATGAAATATTTTTATTATCATGGGTTTATATGTTTTGCTCTCTGAGAGGATATTATGTCTCTTCTTTCTGACTCTTGTTCCTTAACATCTTTCTGGCTGACATCTAGTTTTCATTTTTCCCAAAGAAGTGTAGAATTTCTCAAGAGAAAAAAAAATCAAAACTATTCCACATGGATTTTTTTTCCTGTTTAAAAAAAATATGTATAAATTTGGTGAGGAATTCTGTTTACAGCATTTTCCCATCTGGAATCATATGTATATATAATTTTATTTCATGTCCTTAAAAAGACGTACTATGTACCAAATACTGTACTTTTTTACATATTTAATGCATAGCTATAATTTTAGTTATTATTTTTGGGTTTTTAATATTTTAAAATTTGAATTGTCAGTGAAATATTGTTTCCTCATATATTCTTTCAGTGAATTGCTGGTAAATAGTAAGACTATTATTTTTCAGATGTTTACGTTCTTCGGAATATCCTAGTAAATTATCCTGGTTTAAGTTGTACATCATTTATCTTCAGAGATAATCATATCATCTATAGATATGTGATGCTATTCTTTCCTTTTCCACTAGAAAGTACTTTGTTTTATTTTTCTATTTCACTCACTTATGAGATAATTTTAAGATAATATAAATAACTGGTAAAAATTATTTCATCTTAAAGTTTTGCTGTTTTCTCTGTTTTAAGACAGTTCTCAGCAAAATGGCAGAAAAAGAATTTTCTACCATCTTGTTCCCAAAGAACACCTAATTTGACAATGACCCATGGACAAGGGTGCCTTTGTGGAAGTCCAGAAATTCAGCAGAGAAGTTCTAGCCCATTGTTGGAGAAAATTGATCACTAAATAAATACTTTGAAAAAAATTAAAATTCAAGATTGGACACATTGAAGGGGATAAGAGGAAAAACTTCACTTTGCCTGGCTCACCCCACCCCCAAGGCAGCATAGCACTGTCAAGAGAGATGTTCTTGGCCACAGCTTGTCCCATGGAGGAAAGTGAGAACAGGTGACTGAGAAGCCAGCTTCCCCAGTAGGTCATGACACTGCCCAAAGAGGCCCACTTTTTTCTTGCTCTATCTGGAACTGAGATGTTCTGCATAAGTGGGACAGGGAGGGGCTAGGAGATATCAGCCAGGGCTGTCAGTGAGCTTCAAAAGGACTTGTATCTTACTAATCCTTTTGTGGACTTCATCAGGAAATCCACCCATAAGCCTCTAGGGATGCCTCATCTGGAGATTCCCCTAATAACCAGTAAAGAGTGGAGGTGGCAACTGTTTCTTTAAATATGAAGACAATGCAAGATTTCAAGTAATGTGAAAAATCAAGGAAACATGATTCCATCATAGGAAAACTGTAATTTCCCAGTAACCAACCCCAAAGGAAAGGTGATCTGTGATTTTCTCAATAAGAAAAGTCAGAATGGTTACTTTAAAAAGGCTCAGTGAGTTTCAGGAAAACAAAAGAATGAAATGAGTTTAACAGTGAGATAAAAATCATAAAAAATAACTAAACAAAATCCTGGAGCTGAGGAATGGAATGAATAATTAAAAAAAAAAATGCTAAAGAGAGGGGTGCCTGGGTGGCTCAGTTGGTTAAGCGTCTGCCTTCGGCTCAGGTCATGATCCTGGAGACCTGGGATCGAGCCCCACATCGGGCTCCCTGCTCAGCGGGAAGCCTGCTTCTCCCTCTCTCACTCCCCCTGCTTGTGTTCCCTCTCTAGCTGTATTTATGTCTGTCAAATAAATAAATAAAATCTTTAAAAAATGCAAAAAAGAACATCAGCAGATTTGATCAAGTAGAAAAAAGAATCTGTGAGGTAGAAAACAAGTAACTTGAAATTATCCAGTCAGAAAAGAACAAAGAAAAAAAATGAAATGGGTGAAGAAAGCCTATGTGAATAATGGGATACCTTCAAGAGAGCAATGGAGGTAACATTGGAATCCCAACATGACAAGAGAGGGAGAAAGAGACAGAAAGTGGCAGAAAGCTTATTCAAAGAAATAGTGACCGAGAACTTCCCAAATCTGGGAGGAGACTTGGACATTCAATCCCCAGAAAGTTTCAACACAAAAAGACCTTTAAGAGACATTGTAATAAAACTGTTTAAAATCAAAGAGAGAATTTCAAGAGCAGTAAAAAAAAAATTCCTTACATGCAAAGGAACACCCATAAGGCTATTAGCAGATTTTCAGCAGAAATCTTGCAAAACAAGAGAGAATGGGATGATACATTTAGATGTCAAAAGAAAAAAAAACTGCCAACCAAGAATACTTTACCTGACAAAGCAGTCCTTCAGCTAGGAAAGCAAGCTAAGGACCCCAGACAAACAAAAGCTAAGGGACTTCATCACCTCTGGATTTGCGTTACAAGAACTGCTGAAAGGAGTTCTTCAAGCGGAAATCAAAGGATGTTATTTAGTAATATGAAAATGTATGAAAATATAAAACAATGGTAAATGTAAGTATAGATTTAAATTCAAAACGCTCTAATAATACTCTAATATTGTGGTATGTTAATCACTTAAGTTTAGTATAAAAATTAAAGGACAAAAGTATTAAAAATAACTATACCTACAATAATTTGTTAATAGATACATAGAGAAAAATGTAAATTGTGACAGCAAAAACATGATATGGGGGGAATAAAAGGGTAGAGTTTTTGTATATGGCCAAAGTTAAGTTGTTACTGGCTTAAAATAGACTGTTTAACCATAATGTGTTTTAGTTAAGCCTGTGGTAACCACAAAACAAAAACTTACAGTAGTTACACAAAAGATAAAAAGAAGGGAATCACTGCCTATTACTACTGAAAACTATGAATTCAAAAGTGGGAGAAGGAAAGTAAATGGGAACTAGGGCAATCTAGGGAGGGAAACGAAACAACAGAGACTTTGGACACAGAAACAAACTGAGGGACTTGGAGGGAGGGGGGGTGGAGGGATGGGAGAGCCTGGTGGTGGGTACTGGGGACACCTATTGCATGGAGCACTGGGTGTGGGGAATGGGGAATGAATCTTGGAACACTGGGAAAAAAAATTTAGTAACAATAAAAAAAAAAAAAAGGAATACAGCAAAAGAGGAACAAAAGAACAGAGAAACTGAAAACAAGCCAAAAAAATAATAAGATAGTATTAATAAGTCCTTACCTATCAACAACTACTTTAAATTTAAATGGATTAATTCTCTAGTCAAAAGACAGAGTGGCTAAAGGATTAAAAAGAACAAGACCAAAAAACAGAACAAAACAAAAAAGTAAAACAAAACAAAGCAAAAATAAGATCCAATTATATGCCTACAAGAGACTCATTTCTGCTTTAAGAACACATATAGGCTCAAAGTGAAGGGATGGAAATATATTCAATGCAATAGAAACAAAGAGAGAACAGGGATAGTTATATTAGCCAAAATAGACTTTAACTCAAAAGCTGTAACAGATACAAAGCGGGTCATTATATAATGATAAAGGGACCAATGAATCAAAAGGGTATAAAAATTGTAAATTACGTATATCAACCCTGGAGCACCTAAGTGTTGTGTGAAAATGGGATACCTCCAAGATAGCAATGGAGGTGACATTGCTAACTGTTAGGAAATACTAACAGATCTGAATAGAGAAATAGACAACAGTAAAATAATAATAATATGATATTTCAGTGCCCCCCTTTCAACAATGGATAGATCATCCAGACAGAAAAACGTAGGACTTGAACTCTACTTAAGACCATATGTACGTAAGGGACTCTCACTTATATGTGGGGTCCAGGGGAAAAAGAAATCAAGCTGATATTAACAAAGAGTAAAATAGTTACAAAGGGCTGGGGGATAGGGAAAATGGGAAAATGTTGGTCAAAGGGCACAAGCCTTCAGTTATAAGATATTGAATAAACTCTGGGGATCTAATGTGCTATATGGTGACTATAGGTAATAATACATTCTCAAAAACATTGCTTATAAGTTTTTTTAAACATTTCTCTGTATGCATTACAAATTTGGCAGTCATATCCATTCACTGATGTAACACTTTTTTCAGTGTAGCAAGTGAATAGCATTCTTCCAAACATCTTTTTTCACAAGTGTTCTTAAAACATTTCTGTACATACACACAGAATATACATGACATTTTTTCAGAGATAGACCTCCTCACCATACCCAAGCACAAAGAGTCACTATGGGATGTGATGGATATGTTAATAACCTCATTGTGATAATCACTTAACAAAGGATAAGTGTCAAATTATCAATTTGTACATTTTATTTTATTTTATTTATTTTTTTTTTTTAAGATTTTATTTATTTGACAGCGAGAAACACAGTGAGAGAGGGAACACAAGCAGGGGGAGTGAGAGAGGGAGAAGCAGGCTTCCTGCCGAGCAGGGAGCCCGACGCGGGACTCGATCCCGGGTCTCCGGGATCATGACCCGAGCCGAAGGCAGTCGCCTAACCAACTGAGCCACCCAGGCGTCCCCAATTTGTACATTTTAAACATATATAATTTTATTTGTTAATTATACCTCAATAAGATAAAAACCATTTTCTAAAAGAAAAACAGCTCTTAAAAAAGTCAGGAATTGGTGTTCACTCATCAAGCTATAATTAAAAATTATTGTTCAATATTTACAGTGAGCCCTATATTAATTGCTACCTGTATCTAATCCCACTGAATCCCCACAATTCAGTAAATCAGGTATTATAATCCCAATTATGCAGATCAGGAAATCATATCTTGAAAGTTAAAAAAACTTTCAAGTACTATGTTTGAAAGTGGTTTACTGAGTTTCAGATACCTGATCTGAAATAATATTCTATACTCTTTCCTTTTGAGTCATTTATAGGCAATTGACACCTTTATACCCTTTGACTTCCTATTATAATGAGTTATAGTAATTAATTTTCTATTAACTTTTTTGAGTTCCTGCAATTGATTCTCCAGTTGTTTTCTATGTAGTATGGAATCAACCTGGTAACGCTTATTTATATTATATTACATTATATACATATATGCTTCCCCTCCATTTGTTTTATTTTAGAAATGAGAATTAAAGTATATTTACACTGATGTTCTTAGTTTTCCCACCTCAGATTCTCTAGCCACGCAGCAATCTGCTATTTTTACCACCTCAGTCAGATTACACTGCATTTGTCCATATTATCAGCCACCTGCATACTACCTGTCAAATCGAGTTGTCAAGTCCTCCTTCTCTTTCAGCAACCTTCGAGTGGCTGCCAGGTTTTCTTTCTCCCTTGCAGTCTGTCCCTTTCACTTATTTTCTTTCTGGATTATCTTCCTCTTTCTTATGTCCAAATGTCAGCGCGTGGACTCTAGTATTATACTCTTTCTAGATGATCCTATTTAGTCTTCTGGCTTTAAATGCCATCTAATGCTAATGACACCTGGTAATGGTAAAACTCGGTTCTCTTCCTGGGTTTCACCTCTACTCACACAGGATTGCCGTACTCACACCATTTCTGACCTCAGATGTGGGTATGTGTGGGCTTTTCTATACCAAGCAATTCTGTGACGCCGTCTGGGTGTTCTACAACTAAAATCAATTCTGACATCATCTCCAGATAATTTTGTAGTTGACTTGGGAAGGAGAGAATTTACTGTCACTGCCCCATTGGCAAAAGACCTCTGCCTAGTATTGGTGTAAGATCCTAAGCCAGGAATGATTTGCTGTCCTTCCTTCCAACGTAGAGGATTTATCTTACATATTTCTCAAAGCCGCAATGCTTTCTCCAAACATCTTTCTCTAAGGATTCCAGTGTGTCCTACAGTTGGAAAGGTTTCCAGTTTCTCCCCAAGAAGTAGATCGACAAGTTATTAAAAAATAAAGCCCAAATCATCATATTTTTAGTGATTTAAATCCTGTCTGCTTTATCCACTCTACAAAATTGCATTAAAAATTCTTCCAGCCATAGATAGGACAAACCCCTGCTGCCCTTTGGAATTCTTTGACACACAGACTCTCCATTGTGCTGCTAAATGGCATTATCCAGACATATATGTTTCCTCACCAATTTTCCCCACTCTCAAGAATTCCCTTGTCCTTTTCCTCTTCTGGCTGGTGGTCTTATGCCATTATCTCTGGAAGCTCTCACACTATGAGGTACTTACTCAACCTTACCACATTAAAATCTGTCAAAAAGCCATCTAAATGATGCTAATTGTTAGTTACCTTGTAATCATATACTTTTCCTGAGTTAGCCCCCGATAAATTCATTATAAATGGCAATGAGGACCAGGTCATTTTTAGTGATGATCAAGGAATTCATGTGCTATATGACCAGTTAATTAGACAACTACGTGGCAAGTTGATCCTGGAGACCCTTCAGTCATTAGGACTCCAAATTTAGGATGCCAAGTTAGTCTGGTGTGACATTGCTCTTTGTTGTATTACAGTCTATATTTTTCACGATTTCCTCCTGTGCCTCATTACGCTGGCCAAGCACTAACACCAGGAGTTGAGTGAACCTACGTTATTAAACCTGACTGGGGATGAGATCAGAAACAGTCGATTTCCCAGGGAAGTGGTCAGGCCTCCTGCATAGGTTCCCTACTGGGCAGGTGATAGATGTTCAAGGACTTGTGGGCACTGAAGAGGAAAAGGGGTGATTGCATTCGGTAGAGCAAGGATGGACCACCTATCACCCCATTACAGGCTATGGAGGCAGGAATTCCTCACAGCCAAGTCAGAGATGTGGAGTGCTCTGATATGAGAGGGTTCTCATTCCTGGGGACGTGTATGGTAGGAAAACAAGTCAATAAGGTACAGATGTGAGGCTGAAGCCAGTCTCCTAAGTATGATTGGAAGAGCAGCCTTTGCCAGGAGCTAACATGCCTCTCTGATATCTAGTTATGTGTTGTGATGTCACCATTATATGTTCTCTGCACAGGGATATTGACACCTGGCCCTATCACTTGAGCTGAGCTAGCTGAAGTGTTACCTTAAGTGAAGGAAGACTAGGAAATTTATATTCCTGTCTGTCCCAGGACTCCAAAGGGGTAGCTGTTCTGCTGAATGGTTCAAACCGTAAGAAATGTGCTAGGCCTTGCTTGTGGCAGCTTCTCACAGGAAGCCACTCCGAGAAGAGGCAGGAGCCCAAAGCCCTGGTAGAGATGATAAAGAGTGGGAGACCCTGGGAAGGAAGACTGGTCATCCTTAGATGAAAAAGCCATGACAGTGCCTGGGATAATTTACTCTCTGCTAGGTCCGTAACCATCCACACGTAATAAAGACCGAAAGACAAAAGTAAAGGGCCAAGGTGGAGGGGAATGTTCTAGCTTCTCTCTTACCCTGGGCACCGATCTCTCCATAAGGAGCTAAATCAGGAAATAAATTTTAAAAAGGGGGAAAAGAGGGCTACCTGGCTATGTAGAATGTATCTGGTGGGGAATGAGCACCATCTAACAGAGTCTGAATTTTAAAACTCAGATGCTATAGTATCGGATGCAAAAAAAAAATTTGTTGCTCTTACTAAAGAATCTTGCACAATTAGTTCAGAAAGTGGGCTGACCCACAAAGAAGGCTTTGGACCCAGGTCGATCTACCTTGCTGATGTGAACTTTTATGGCTTTGAAATCCACTGAGCCAACATTAGGTCTCATAATGGCCTGGACAGATAGTCAATGGAAAATGTTAACTGAGACTAAAGATGTCCTCCACCAGCTGAGGAGTTTGGAGTGAGGTTCTCCGGCAACAGATGGTATTGTAGCATTATGACTTGGCACATTCAGGGAAGGCTAAAATGAGTCCTGTGTCCAGTCATTTTTAAGGGGCTTCTAAAAAACAAATTATTTTACTACCAATGATCACAAATGCTAAAACAATTTAAAAGGAGATCAATGCCCCAGATTTAAAAGAAGAAAAGAAGAACAGATAGCCATGTCCCAGCTGTTATCCACACAAATTAAACAAATTGGCTAAGAACTGGAACTCATGGCTGAATCTTATCATACTTTAGGACCCATGGTGTTAGATAAGAGCACAGCCTTACATTGCTTATTGACCGATAAAGGTGGAGGGGTCTTTTGTGTACTCGCTAATATATCTGCCTGTAGATAACACTTGCCAAGTTTTAGAGAGCCAGAGAAATGTACCAAAAGGGTCATAATGTTAGTCTATTACTAGATGATTAAAAAAAATCAAAGTCTTTTCTTTTTCTGATTTACTCTTCAGATTTCCCCCCATTGAATGGGCAGACCAGCTGCAAACAGACTTTGAAATCCTAATTTGTGGAGTTACAGGTTTCTGGATCATTATAATACTTCATGGCTGATTCCAAATCCGGGCTTTATGAAATAAAATACAACTTAGATTCTAAAACAATGTGGTATTAAGGGATAGTTTGTCATATGAATGTGTCCCAAGTGGCCTCTATGTATTTTCCCCATGTTTCTTTCACACCAGTCTGGGAGCATCATCTCCAAAGCCTGCCAGAGCTAAACCCAAAGTTTTACTGATCCAGTTGCTTTAACTATAACCCAAATAAGCATATTTTCAGCCATTTAGAGCCTGTTTTGCATATTCCATGAAACTGCAACCAACATCTGCTAGACACCGATAAAACAGACCTTGGGACTATAAAACTCACCAAGCTGTGGAGTTCTCTGACCCAGAGATTCCTCATCATCCTAGACATAATCTCCCTTTCCAATCCTTTCTCCCCAGTTCTCCTTCTGGGGGGTGACTCCATGCCATTGTCTCTGGAAGGTCTCATGCTATAAGGGAGGTTCCCTCCTCATACTAACTTGTGCTCCTATCACCTCATGGTTCTGTCTTTTTCCTTAATCAAACCCTGAATCCCTGAACTCATAAGAGAGGAAGGTCTGGGATAGTGGATGGAAATTTTTATGCCTCCTCCTCCCCAGCAGGCACCTATCATTCTTGCATGCCTGTGTCACAAAGAAGGATTCTTTGGTTCCATGCCCCGCTCCCTCTTATCAGTTTCCTAGGGCTGCTGTGGCAATGTACCACAAACCAAGTGGTTTAAAACAGAGAAGTGTGTTTTGTCATATATGGGGTTAGAAGGACAAGCCAAGGTATCAGCGGAGGTATACGCCCTGTGAGACTGCGGCTAGAATCCTTCCTTGCCTCTTTCTGGCATCTGGTCATGGCTGTCAACCCTTTACTGTTCCTGCCTCTGCTGTTACTGGTGTTCTCTGTGCATCTCTCCTCTCTTCCTGAGGAAACCGGCCATCGGGTTGAAGGCCCATCCATTCCAGTCTGATCTCATCCTAACGAATTACATCTATAACAACCCCTGATCCAAACAGGGTCACATTCTAAGGTACTGGGAATGAAGACTTCAACATAGCTCTCTTGGGGACACAATTTAACATAAAACAAACCATTTTTTCTTATGAGCAACCAATGGATGTCTGTGTGAAGGGACTCAGGTTGAATATAAACTCCCTTTGTGTCTGGGGCCTCTAGTTACTCCAAACTAACATATTAGCACACTCTTAGACCTTAGCAGTTCATGAACACTTCAACGAATTCATCTTATTCACTTGCATGGTGGCCCCCTCATTCTCCCATGTAGACGAGACAGTTGGAAGAGGAATCCATTCATCCTGAGAGTTTACTGAGCATCTTCTCTGTCAGACACATTGTGTCAGGAAATGAGCATACAGCACTACAGAAAATGGACCAAGACCACACACAAGTATAGAGAGACAATACACAAAAAACAATTGATTTTTTAAATAATTTATTTTATGTTTTCAGTGTTCCAAGATTCAATTGATGTTTTCAACAGTGATTTGTTTCTGTGAGCAAAAATCATTTAAAGAAAGAGACAGTGATTGCAGCTTCTATGTTAGTTTGGTCAGGGAAGATCTCTCTGAGAATTAAATAATATGAAGACATGGCTTTGGAGATATCTGGAAAAAGAATGTTCTAAGCAGGGAGAACACCATACCCCCCCCCCCCAAAAAAAAGCCTGTGGTCTGAACATGCTTGATATATTGAGTAATTCAAGAGACATGTTTGAATAACTAAAAATGGATATAGCATATTATAATTTTCAGTTATAAGGCCTTTTACAATGTACTAAATCCCAGAACCTCAATTTTAACAAGATAAAGAACAGCAAAACAAAATGCCTAAGTAACCACTCTACAAAGAAGGGGTAGTGGATATTTCTCATAATTTATACCTACGAAGTGAACTCTGCGCGGCTGTCACAGAGGCAAAGAGGTGAATTTGACACCAGATCGACCTTGCTGATATAAGAAATAATGAGTTTTACTTTGAAGTAAAGAATAGAGGTAAGGGATTGGTTAGAATGGGGTTAACCTATACATAAGTGTTACTTTGCCCAAATTTATAGTTACTACTTACCTTGTAGTTCTTATGTTTTAATAGAATTACATGTATTAATTAAGCTAATAGATGGCAATGTTTTACATTTCTTTATTTATTGTAAAGTATAGGAGCAGGGGATGGGCAGAAAGAGGAGAGAAGAAAACTCCACAGTGAGTGAGCAGCCTGATGTGGGGCTCGATCCCAGGACCCTGAGATTAAGACCTGAGCTGAAACCAAGAGTTGGGCACTTAACCAACTGAGCCACCTAGGCGCCCCAATGTTTTGCATTTTTGCCCATTTATTGCCCATTTATAGCATTAAGGACCCTATGAGCAAAGTACCTACTATCCACTAGTATCGCATATTCAAATGCAGGATCAAGTTTGAGAAACCAAAAATAAGACAAATACAGCTAAGAAAGAAAGAAAGAAGAAAGAGAGAAAGAAAGCTCAACAAATCTATCGAAAGCAGTAATGCTACTTTCATAAAGAAAAAAGTCCCTTAAATATCAGACCCTCTCATGAGCTACTGCTCTCAGTAAAACTACTACTCTTGCCACTCTGAATCCAGGTTGGGTCAGTCAATATTATAAGGTCATCACTCTTTGGTCATTTCTGCCCTTATCTAGTTTATGGCATGGATGTACAAAACTGTTTGAAAGGAAAGAGAAGGCTTTAGGGGCTTCAGTTTCTGGTTTGGCATGTAAAGATCTTAGAACCTAACAAGTAAGCTAAACTGTCTGAACATCATCAACTTTTCTTGGATCACTCAGAACTGAAGTAACAGAGAAAACCACTGCCTAAAAACTTGGAGAGAAAGATAGGCAGGTAGAGAGAATCACAACTTTTGTGGGAACCAATACCATCAAGGTCAGAAAATCTGAACTGTACTTGATAAACTGCTGGAGACTCTGTGTGAACAACTCTGAGAGATCAAAATTCCAGAGGCACTCAATCATCAGACCTTTTTGTGCATTTTACCATCGGCAACTCTCCCAGCTTTCACAGTAAAAGTTGGGGGTGGGGATAGAATCCTTTCATGCTTCTGGTAAGGTGAAGAGAAAATATGGAAGGGTGCTTTGTTGTGCTTAAGTTTACTCCAGTCCAGAGAAGTTATTTGATCAGAGTCCAAACTATTGGGGATTTATCAGAACCTAACCAACCTGTGGGAAGGGAAATACTAAACTCCAGCCAACTCTAGGCCTCCTGTTCCACCTAGTGAAGTTAAAAGATAGATGATAGATAGATAGATAGATAGATAGATAGATAGATAGATAGATGATAGATAGATAGATAGATGATAGATAGATAGATAGAGAAAGTCAGATGCACTAATGAAATTCATAGCTCAGTGACCTCGGCCCATTGAAATACTGAAACCAAATTGTAGAATGCCTCCTCTCCCTTTACAATCTTTCCACTACCTTACTGAAGGCCTATATATATCCCTGACAGCTCCATTTACCCAGCACATCATGTCTGCTTATCAGTAAAAAATTATAAGGTATACTAAAAGACAAAAGCAGTTTGAAGAGACTGAATCAAAATCATTGTCAGATATGCCAGGGATGTTGGAATGATCAGACTGTGACTTTAGAACAATCTAGGGTAAGGGGCTAAGTAAGGACTTTAATGGAGAAAGTAGACACTATGTAAGAACACATGGGTAATATAAGCAAAGAAATGGAAACTCTAAGAAAAAATAAATTCTAGAGACCAAAAGCATTTCTGTAACAGAAATGAAGAATTCACTAGTGAATCATGGTGGATTCACTAGTAGTCTAGACATGGCTGAGGAACGTGTCCCTGAGCTTTAGGGCATATCAATAGAAACTTCTGACATTAGAAAGCAAAGAGAAAAACACTAAAAAGCATGGAACAGAATGCGTTAGAACCATAGGACTACTACAAAAGGTATAATACACAGTTACTGTGAACACCAGAAGAAGAAAAAGAATGAAGGAACATAAGCAACATTTGAAGCTGTAGTGATTGAGAATGTCCCCCAATTAAAGCCAGACACCAAATTAAAGATCCAGGAAGCTCAGAGAACACTAAACAGGATAAATGTCCCTCCAAAGCTACATCTAGGCACATCATATTCAAACTGCAAGAAATCAAAGGAAAAAAAAATCTTGAAAGAAGACAAAGGAAAAAAAATACCTTACCTATTAGAGTAACAAAGATAAGAATTAAATTTCCTCTGAAGAGGAGACTTCTCCTCTGAAATGATGAAAGAAGGAAACATGTAGATTAAAATATTTAAAGTTTTGAGGGAAAAAAAATCAACCTAGAATTCTGTACCCTATGGAATTATCCTTCAAAGCGAGGATGAAATAAAACACAATAATAACAATAATGAAGAACTGACAAAAACTCCTGGCACTTATGAGTTTAAGCAAGGTTGTGGGATACAAGTTTAATACACAAAAGTTGATCCCCTTCCTATATGCCAGCAGTGAACAAGTAGGAATTTGAAATTAAAAACACATTACCATTTACTGCCCCACCCAAAGTAAAGCCAAATACAAAAAACCATATTCATGCTCTATATAAGGAAAACTAAAATATTTGATGAAAGAAATCAAAGAGAAGAGAATAAATAAATAGAGAAGAGAAAAGGAACCATTTTCTTAAATAAATAGAGAGATATTGCGTATTACGTATTGGGAGACTCATTATTGCCAAGATGTCAGTTATTAACTTTGTCTCTAAACTCACTAGAATCCCAGTCAAAGTCTGATTTCTTGGACACCAAAAACTGATTCTAATTTTTATATGTAAAGACAAAAGATTCAGAATAGTCAACTCAATATTGAAGGAGAAGAAGAAAGTTGGAAGACTGACAATACTCAACTTTAAGATTTGGTATAAATCTACAGTAATCAAGACATTGTGCTTATTGGCAAAAGAATAGACAAATAGATCAGTAGAAAAGAACAGACCCCTATAAATATTATCAATTTTTAAACAAAGGAGCAAAGGCAATCCAGTGGAGCAAAGATATTTTGGCCACACCTGGACCTCCACATGCAAAAATAAGCAAACAAAAAGTGCATCGAGACACAGACTTTACATTCTTCCCAAAAATGAACTCAAAATGGATAATGGACCTAAATATAAGGTGCAAAACTATAAAATACATAGAAAAGAACATAGAAGAAAATATACCTGAGCTTGGTATGGAAATGACTTTTTAGATACAACAGCAAAGGCACAATCTGTGACAAATATAATTCATAAGCCAGACTTCATTAAAATGAAAAATTTATGGTCTGTGGAAGACAATATTAATGGAATGAAAAGACAAGCCACACACTGGAAGTAAATATTTGCAGAATGTACGTCTGATAAAGGACTGTTATCCAAGTAATTTAAAAACCCTGAAAACTCAATAATAAGAAAATGAACCACCTGATTAAAAAATGGGCAAAGATACCTCATCAAGGAAGATAGACAAATGAAAAATAAACATATGAAAAGATGTTCAATATCCTATGTTCTTAGAGAATTACAAATTAAAACACCAATGAAATACTATTGCCCATCTGTTAGAATCACCAAAAATCCAAAACACTGACACTAAATGCTCATGAGGATATAGAGCAACAGCAAAACGTACTCATTGTTGGTAGCCATGCAAAATGGCACAGCCATTGCAGAGGTCGATTTGGTAGTTTCTTAAAAACTAAACATACTCTTAACCACATACTCCAATGATTGTACTCCTTGGTGTTTATCCAAATGAATTAACAATTTATGTCTACACAAAAACATGCATGCAGGGGTTTACAGCAGATTTACTGTCAACAATTGGTAGTAGCCAAGATGTCCTTCAGTAGGAAAATGGATAAATGAACTGTGGTACATCCAGACCATTGAATTCCAACACTACAAGGGAATGAACTATCAAGTCGTGAAAAGATACAGAGGAATTTTAATTATGTATTACTAAGTGAAAGGAGCCAACCTGAAAAGGCTACATATTGTATGGATATCCAAGTATGGATTACAACTAAGGTAAGAATATGGAGACTGTGAGAAGATCAGTGGTTGCCTAGGGTTGGGGTGGGAATGAATAGGTTGAACGAAGAGGATTTTTTAGGTTAATGAAACTATTCTGTCTGATACGGTGGTGGTAGACACATGTCATTACATTTGTCAAAATCCAAATAATATACAAGGCCAAATGTGAACCCTAATATAAACCATAGACTTTGATATGATAATGGTGATAATGATGTGTCAATGTAGGTTATCAACTCTCAGGGCATAGTAGTAACAAACATACTACTGTCATGCAGACTATGATAGTGGAGGGGATCCTGGATGGCACTTGGGTGCAGGGTATAAATGAGAACTTTTTATATATTCAGATCAATTTTGCTAGGAACCTAAAACTACTGTAAAAATAAAATCTGTTTTAAAAATCTATATAATCAATTGTCAATGTAATTTTTTCAAGACAGTTTTGATTTTTTAAAAAAACGTGTTTTGTGGGAGCAATAGTAGCAGTTAATTGTTTCTTATTGCCAGCTGCTGAAAATAGCCCAGAGTAGGAAGATAAAAATACCATTGAGTTTTTGGCAAGGGTTTCCTCTTACTTTCTCTTCCCTCCTTTTTTTTTTTTTTTTTTTTTTTTTGTTGTTGTTGTTGTTGCCTGAACTTTTTTTACTGGTAGAATACAGAATGTAGCACTTTAGAGTGCCCTGGTGGTGTCAGACTGATGGTATTCAATTCTAGGCTCCACCCCTTACTTGTATGACTTAAGGAAATTTGCTTATGCACTCTATACCTTCTACTTCTCAGATATACAATTTCAGAGAAAAATAAAAACCTCTTTGGGTAGTTGTGAGGCATTCTGACAATTTTCAGCTTATGATACCTACTGTTCATATAGGTATTGCCACTAAAGAGGAGCACTCCATGGCCTTAGGGAAATGGGTCTATTTGGGTCTATTTTATAGGCAAGTGCCTTATTGCTGTTCATTGCTTCTTTGAATTTGGTCATCCTAAAGAGTAATTTCTTCCTTTGGGTTTAGACCCATCACTTGCTCTTAATGATTTATTTGTTACACAGAAATTTAGACTTCTTCTATGATTCCAAAAGATGGAACAAGAAGGAGACTTTTCTTCACAATAAGGAAAAAGTCTGTGAGGATAAGAATAATCAATCATTACTGGTTTGGGAGCCTTCAGCATCCTCCTCCTGTTGTTTGAGACTTAACTTTGTCATTTATAAAATGGAAATGATGAGACCTATCTTAAGTATGGTTGTAAAGACCAAATGAGATTCAGAGTGCCTGCTTGGGAAATATTTGCTTCCTTTATAAACCCCTGTGATTCCCCTCCCTCCCCCACCCTTTGGCTTATCTGAAAGGAACAAATCTCAATTTCCCACCTGTCCTCAAGATACCACACATTCAGCCCCCAAAGACCCTATTTTCACATTCTGCTTTAATGGAGCATCTACTCTAGTGTAACAAGCAAATATATAGATGCAAATACTTGAGAATAGAATTTTAGAAACTTAAATTTTTTCCAGCCTCCCCGAAAATACTCTTGGTCCTACCTTTCCATGTTTGTGTATCCCCCATCAAAAAAGGAGGGGGGCAACATTACGCTCCTGGGTACCTGCTTCAATCAAGCACCCATGAGAACTGATGGTGAGGCAGTCAATGAATGGAGGCCCTGGATGGAGAGCAGAATTCCTGTGAATGCTAACTGAGTCTATTCCAGAATGAGGGTGCCAACATGTGTATTTGACATAGTCATCAGGAAAATTTATATAGCAGGCTTTGAAGTCAATAAAACTGGATTAGAATTATTATATTGTCACTTTTATGGTCATAAGCAATTTCACATCTGTGAGCCTGAATTTCTTTGTCTTTGAAAATTAGAGTTTTACTTGCTTCCCAGAGTGATAATGAGTATGCATAAAAGAGATAAATGTTTTTGTGACTCTAAATCAGAAAGTTTTATGCAGTTGTATTAAACACACCAGTGTGGAAGCGAGGAACATTTTCTCAATTACTCAGTGCTCTAGTCTGCTCAAAGGAGGAACCCAGTTTTCAAGATCGACGCCAAGTAAAATGTGATTAATTCACTTAATATGAGTAATAGGTAGTGAATATCAAGTAGCTTTATATTTATAATTTGCATGTTAAAAGGAATGTTTATAAATGCATATTTATATGCATTTCTGAGCAAGATCATAATGAGAAAGTGAATATTACAAGAGTCCATTCATCCTTATGTTCCAGTGAGTTTAGAAATGTCCATTTAGCCCTGTGTTTTGTCTTTAATGGGGGTATTTTGTAGGAACACGTGATTATCTTCTTGATATCTATTCTATAAATTTGAGGCGTTCCTTGCCCTCAATGTGAAATACTTTCAATAAATATATATGGTTCTAGTATTGATTTACTTATCGACATTCCTTACAATCTTATTATCTGAAGAGAAGCATAATAGGGAAGGATATAGTGACACATTTATGTCACATTTATCATGACTTCCCTCACTTGTGCACACAGCAGACATTACTAATCAGTAACAGAACTCTTAGTGTCAGAATCCTTCACAACCCAGTATTTCAAGGAGCCACTTCCCATTTCTGTGTTTGACTAGATTTCCTTTCCAACATGTTTCCAGTTAGCACTGGCCAGAAGAGAAGTTCTTGAGGGAGACTTGGGGGACAGACGTGAAGTAGCAGCTATTTTGTTGACAACATGCACCCTCACTCTTCTGCCTACTTACCTTGCTGGTTGGTCTACCTTGCCTGCGATCCTCTTATGACCAGAATCCCTGGCTTCCGTGGGATAGCCTCATCCCAGGTTCATAGGTGACCAGCACTGACACAGGTTTTCACACTGTTCTTCAGCTTGTGCCTGTAGGTTCCTGCTTGATCTTCCTTTCCCTCCCTCCATACCCGTCCACCCGACCTGCGACCATAGACTCCAGAACTGAACACAAAGACAACAACCTTACAGAGGCCCACAGTTAAACCAGAGCCACTACTGCAACATCGAGCCCCTCTAACAAGTCTGTATATATGCTAGTGATTCTGCTTCTGGGATCGAGCAGTGACTGATTTAGGAATTAACATCATGCGGCATAATTTCTAAGATTCTTTCCTGATTTTCCCCCTTACATAAGCAGAAGGGTTGGGGACCCAGACTGTGTAGCATAGGTTAACACAAGTCTTAGCTCATGTGTTTTTATTTTTTTTTTATTTTTATTTTTTGTTTATTTTTGCTTTTATTTCCTTTGCCTCAGGAAACAGAACTAGAAAAATGTTGTTATGGCAAGTGTTAGAAAAATTACTGCCTGTACTTTCTTCTAGAATTTTTATGGTTTAGGTCTCACATTTATGTCTTGAATCCATCTGGAGTTTAATTTTGTATATGGTGTAAGAAGGTGGTACAATGCAGTTTCATTCTTTTACATGTAGCTGTCTTGTTTTCCCAATACAATTTGTTGAAGAGACTGTCTTTTTCTCAATGGATAGTCTTGTCCCTTTTGTCAAAGATTAATTGATCATATAATCATGGGCTTGTTTCTGGGCTTTATCTCCTGTTCCATTGACATATGTGTCCATTTTGTGATAGTGCCATACTGTTCTTAGTCATACAACTTTTAAAATACAAGTTGAAATCTGGAATTGTGGTGCCTCCAGCTTTGTTTATCTTTTTCAAGATCATTTTGGCTATGTAGGGTGATTCCATACATATTTTAGGACTATTTGTTCTAGTTCTCTGAATAATGTTGTTGGTATTTTGATAGGGATTACATTAAATCTGTAGATTGTTTTAGGTAGTATGGACATTTTAACAATATTTGTTCTTCCAATCCATGAACATAGAATATCTTTCCATTTGTTTGTGTCGTCTTCAATTGTTTAACTTTTTTTTTTTTTTTATTGTTACTAAATTTTTTTTTCCAGTGTTTCAAGATTCATTCCCCATTCCCCACACCCAGTGCTCCCCGCTTTAGGTGTCCCCAGTACCCACCACCAGGCTCTCCCATCCCTCCACCCCCCTCCCTCCAAGTCCCTCAGTTTGTTTCTGTGTTCAAAGTCTCTGTTGTTTCGTTTCCCTCCC
>PITA01003099.1:0-112095 GCA_004023965.1 Spilogale gracilis | reverse complement strand
GCTCATGTGTTTTTAGACCAGTTTTCAGCCTCATTGAACTTCAGATTTCTTTTCTGTAACCAGAGAAGTAATACTATTTATCCCATCATAAAATCATTGATTTAAGAAAATTATGGTTCTAGAGTGCTTAACAGTGCTTGGCACTCAAAAAATGGCACTTTAAGAAACCGGAAGTATAGATTTTCAGTCTTACTATATTTTGAATTGATGGAGGTTGCTAAAATAATAATTCCAAAATCTTCTTTAATAACTTGCTGCGAATTAGTCACCGAAAAGGGAAAAAAATCCAAATGACAATTTGAGTAACAAAAAAGTAAATTTTTTCCACTTCCACTTTGTTTTCCTTTAAGCTCTAATTTGATTTTTGATTTATCATTCATTATTTAAAATATACGAACTGCTTTGAATTCTGAAACAGTGTATACCGGAAAGCATAGCTGGGGCACTCCGAAACCTGGATTCAGCTTGACTTCCCTCCTTCTGGAACATGACTTGAACAGATATCATAGCATTGCTAAAATCTGCTTTCTGATCCATGAGACGAAAGTCACATCTTCTCATGGACTGGAAGGGTGGTTGTTGTGAAGCTAAATGTAAGAGAGCTTTGGTAACGTCCAATCGCTGTCGATGTTGGATGGTGTCATCCCTACTGCACATGCTCTCGTGAAGGTCCAATATGAGTTGTTCTGTCTCTGTTCAGCCAAATAGTAGCACCATTTATTTTCCACTTCCTGGAGGTGACTTGGGAAGCACAAAGTCCAAAGGGAACCTAGTTTTGCTCTTAGAGTAATGTAACATACTATATTAATTAATTATTTAACCATTGGAATATATGGGGAAGGAAAAAAATTCTCTCTTAAATTTATTTAAGTGTAAAATATACTTATTTTATATCACAGGTGCTTATTTTGAATAAATGAATAAGCAAATGCTAGCACTAAAAAATAAACTTACTATTCATTTATTCAATGCTTAGAATGGTTGAAATACATACCTAGGTGTGGTAGGAAAACCAAAAATGAATTCAGTGGAATCTCTGTCCCTAAAGAGTAAGACAACTCAGTGAGAATCAGCCATGACTGATTTGCATGTACAAATAAATATAATTCACAATAGAAAATGAATATCAGCATCCAGAGGAAAGTTCAGTTTAGGCAGTCACATCATTTCTTTCTCATAAGGGGCATTTTCATATGATTTCATACTTTTATTACCACATTTACTGAAATGGAACTAGAATTTTTCAAATGAACTCCACAAAAGGCAATTAGGCTGAGGCTTGATATCTTGATCAAAAAGAATAAAAACAGAATACAAACAAAAATATAGCTTCATCACATGCGTTTGTTAAAAAGGCTGTTAAGAAGGCTGGGAGAAAATGATATATTTAAACAAATATATTTCTTGATCTCATTAATATAGAGAAAAAAGTTACTTTTGATAAAATGCGAGCCATTTAGATAGTGCACTGGATAATATAAGGAAAGGGGATTTTCCTAGAAGAGTCAGGAATACTTTGGAGAGGAAGTCTGACCTTGCTATTATGAAATAAGGAGCTTTAGTGGAAAAAAGTGGTTCAGGTGATTCTCTATGTTCCTAGATAAAACATAGCTAGACATGACTTCCAACTCAGATGGGTCTCAATTTACCATTTGGACACATAAGGAGTCATCTTTTCCAGACATTTCCAACACCCACTTGCAATCCTTGGAATACTTTTTTTTTTTTTTATAAATTAGGATACATTTTATTTCTTCTAATTCAATAATAATTCTTTTGATTTATTGTTGCTGTTATATGGGATCATTATTTATTTTAGTTTATTGACTTTATGAAGTACTTTATTCTCAATAATTTTTTCAATTCTCATAAATTTTTAAATTTTGTGTTTGAATTTGAGAAATAGAACACACATTCAAAAAGTGAATAAAGCGGTGCAATGAAAAACTAAAATAAATAACTGTATAACTATCACACAAGTAAGAACAAAATATTGCCAGTATATCAGAAACTCTTTGTACGTGATTCTCCAGAATTTTCTTTAAAATAAAGAAATATAGGGCACCTGGATGGCTCAGTCGGTTAAGTGGCTGCCTTTGGCTCAGGTCGTGATCCCAAGGTCCTGGGATGATGGAGAACCTTATTGGGCTCCCTGTTCAGCAGTGAGTCTGTTTCTCCCTCTGCCTGCCGCTCCCCCTGCTTGTGCTCGCTCTCTCCCTACCCCTCTCTTTGTGTGAAATAAATAAATAATATCTTTAAAAAAATTTTTAAAAAGATGAAAGAAAAAAAGAAAATCAAGTTGTTCATAACAAGATTTTTTTCCTTTACCCTTATTTTATCATTTCTTCCTGTTTTGCTGAGCAGCATCGAACCCAGGATATTACATTGACTAGCAATTTGAGTTGTCCAAATAGTGCCGTATTTCAGTGATATGAAACCCAAATCGAAATGTTGAGATACTGGGCGCCTGGGTGGCTCAGTGGGTTAAAGCCTCTGCCTTTGGCGGCTCAGGTCCTGATTTCAGGGTCCTGGGATCGAGGCCCGCATCAGGCTCTCTGCTCGGCGGGGAGCTTGCTTCCTCCTCTCTCTCTGTCTGCCTCTCTGCCTACTTGTGATCTCTCTCTCTGTCGAATAGATAAATAATTTTTTTAAAAGAGAAATTTTGAGATACTGAATTTCCCCAGTTAGGAATTGGCTGTTGGCATCTCTTGTGTGGTGATTACCCAATCCCTTATTTAGTGTCTTGGGTTAGGAGTAATCTTTCTAATTCATCTCAATATCAATTCTCTTCATGTGTTCATTATATCACTGTTATGCTTTTATTCAAAAATGTTAGTTTAGCAATGAATAAATGGACTAATTCATTAAAAAGATTTTGATATAATCAGAGAAAAAACATATACATAAAACATAAACAACTTTTATTTAATATCGAACAGTTTGTAATAAATAATAATGCAGGCAATCAAGGCTTTAGGTTTTTGGTGAAGTGATATGTGGAGAGAGGGCTGAATTACCTTTAGACTGAAACGCTCCATCTTTATCTCTGGGGACCCCTGGATGTCTGGTTTTACTTTTGACCAAGACAGTGGCAGTGCTATTACGAGGTGCCCTCCCCAGTGACTTTGAGGGTCACTTTCTTTACTGCTGCTTTGCAACTGGCCTAGCCAGTGTGATAACCTGGCTTAGTTGCTTAAGGAGCCACTAGGAGCTTTTTGGTAGGGTGAAGAGTCCTTGCATTGACCTCCTGGTTCTAGCAAGAGGTTCAGTTGGCTCATGGTGTTCAAAGAAAGTGTAGGAAGTTGGGCCCTGGGATGTCTCTGGGGTATCCTGGATGCTTGCTTGCATTCTGTCTCCCACTGCCCTGCATCCTTAACTATTATTTTTTTTTATTAAAGTATAATTACATACAGTGTTCCATTAGTTTCAGGTGTACAACATAATAGGTCAACAATTTTATACACTACTCGGTGTAATGGTAAGCCTAGTCACCATCTGTCAGCAAACAACATTATTACAATCTTAATTTACTATATTTGCTATACTGTTTTTTTTAAATCTCTGTGACTTGTTTCTTTTGTCTCTGAAAGTTTGTACCTTTTATCCCCTTTTGATTTCTTTATCTTTTTTTTTTTTAAGATTTTATTTATTTGACAGAGAGAAACACAGCGAGAGAGGGAACACAAGCAGGGGGAGTGAGAGAGGGAGAAGCAGGCTTCCCGCCAAGCAGGGAGCCTGATGCAGGGCTCGATCCCGGGTCTCTGGGATCATGATCTGAGCCCAAGGCAGATGCTTAATGACTGAGTCACCCAGCGCCCCGTGATTCCTTTATCTTAAATAAAGGGCTTGTGTGAGTACACTCTCTAGAGTCCAGCAGTGAGTTCTTTTCAAAATATCCAAACTGTGGAAGCCACACTGTTAGCTGAATACCATACTGTTGGTGACCCAGATGGGACATGTGAAATGCAGGCCTCCCCCATGCTAATTTAGATAATAAAGGCTAAAGCATTGTTCAGGAGAAAGAAAGATGAGACACAAGGTGGTGAGTGGGATGAAAACATTATTTCTCAATGGTTTCTCCCTGCCCATTCTGTCCCGAGTTCACAGAATTACTCCTCTCACTGAGACACAGAAAAGCACTCGTGGGCCCCAGGACCAAAGTGGGGGGGAAGGAAAGGCGAGTCAAACTGAGGGGAATTCGGGGGGGGGGGAATTAGAGTCTTGCTGCTCTGTCTATTCTAGGGAAAGTGACCAAAAGTGCTTCAAAGCTGCTAGCACTACCCTTTAGGGCCTATGACTGTCTATAAAGGGGAGGAATGGAGTAGATGGGGGGAGTTTGGGAAGATATGTGCTTTGATTGGAATTTAGTCAATTGTAGAGTTAAGCTGCCTTCTAGAACCATTTTGCAGCTCCTCCGGGAATTGCTGTTGATGTGGAAGTTGAGTCTGGGGAATTCGAGGTGCTACCATGTGCCGCTGTACTCAGGGTCCTAACCTGGTTTGCAGCTTTGACAGAGATGTGCTTAGATGGATAAACACCACTTGGTGAAGCTGTATAAAGGAAAGGGTTTTTATACAAACCGGGCGGAGGGGAATTACCCGTCTCCTCTCTTGGAGAGTAAATGCAAAAATCCAAGGCTACTGAAATGCTGGGAATGCCACCATCTTTGGATTGGTCATATGATGATGCAGGACCTAACACGGTGATTCCGAGTCAGGTGATGAAAGAGTTACAAGTCTGTGGACATCTCCGTGCCTACCTTGTTGGGAGGGGGGGCAAGATAATTTGAGGGAAGCTCCCCCAGATCTCCTTGCTCAGCTCTTCTGAATGGGGTTTAATGATGGGGAAGTAGGATTATTCAGAAGAAATAGGGCAAGAAGGATACAAGGGATGGGGAAATTGGGACAATTTTATGGTTAATTAAAAATGGCATGAAAAGGGGGGAGATAATTGAAGTAGTCATTAAATGTTAATGAATCGTTGCAAAAGATTATAAACACTCCAGGAACAACTCCTCAGATCGTAAAATGATTGAGACAGATTCATTCAAGCTACCCTGGTTTTGGCAGATTAAAAATCTGAGTATTACACAAGAGTCCAAAATCTCTTCGGTGCCTATGTCGATGTAAAAAGTGCAAAGCAAAAGACACAGTTAGGATTGTGAGTGACAGGAAAGCCCAAGTCTCTTAGAAACCCCACTGGGGACCCACCGCCATTTGCCCTAGTCTGGGTCAAGAGGCCTATGCGTGATGAAGAACCTTTATTGGGATTGCTAGACGCCGGTATCCAGAAGTGCTAATGCAGTGTTAATGGGCACTCAATCACTTCAGGGGGTTGTGGTGATGTGTGGGTAGAAGGCTAACCAGTGAAAGCGTGGCTGCAAGTGGGGACTTTCGGATACAAATTGTACATGGTTGCCGTCTCCCTCCTACCAGAATATGTCATTGCAAAGGATGTGATGTCTGAATGGGCTCTTCCCTTAACCAGATCACTGGGAAAGGGATACTGTGCAATCTGCTCCTCCCCTCCATTTTCAGTAGGAGGGCCGAATAGGAAAACTGGAGAATTAGCTGGGCCCACTCTTAGTCGCATGAGATACACTGCAGAGCGATTTGGGCTTTAATCATGGATCTGTGATAAAGAGTCATATTAGCGCCCACAAATTTCTTATATCGTAGTTCAATATGGCCTGTGAAAAAGCTGATGGATCCTAAGGCTTAGCTGTGAATGGTAAGAGGGCTGAGCGAGAGGGTGATGGTGAGCCCTCCGGAGGCTGGCTGCAGCTTCTGGCACAGGTCTCTTACTGCCACCTTGCGGCCACAGCCAGGATTTTTGGACTAGGACTAACGCAGTAGTATCGTGATTTGGTGGAGAACCCTCTAGATGACGGAAAATTAAACACCGTGTGCTGGGGCGCTCTGTTATGGAAAACCTGGATTAGCACTGGAGAACTAAAGTGGGACATGCTGACACCCATCAAAACCCCCTTCTGATTTCTACGGTGACTTGGACCCAAACGTGAATGCCCAATCTGCACTTGAAGGGGGAACTTCTGGGTAAGGGGATAGTGGCTACAGACGTTTGAGCCATGCAACAAGGGGCAGGAAGAAGATGTATCCAACTGTCCCACAGAGAAACTTGGAAGGTGACTAAAAATTTCTCTGTCTGTTAACAGGAACTTCAGAGACTAAGTATAGTCATGGGTCTCATAGCAAGGTGAGCTGCGCTGACCCGTAGCTGGCGGGGATCCACGGCTCTGTGCTGGGTCCCAGTGGGCCTTCCCTGTGATAGATATGCATTCTGGGTTTGGATCTGCATATCTGACGGCTGAAACAAACCGCGCTAATACCACAGAGGACATTATTTCAGTTTGGACTTCTTTGCACAGCAGGGACACTGCCGCATGGACCATGCAAGAAAGTTCACTTCTGCAAAGTAGTGAGCTGACCGACCGTTGGAATGAGCAGGAGAAACGCCTGCTTGCAAAAGCGAGAGTGACGATGGCCGGGAGTGCTGGTCTCTATGGCAATAAATGTGTCAACATTTAATATGCATGAAGGTACAGGGAGTTGTCCACTGGACAGGTTGTTGAGATATTTAGCGAAGGAAGAGGTGTAAACTTTTTCTCTACTTCTAATTTTCTGTACTTCATCTCTACCCAAGTCTGTAGTGCCAGATTAGATTTCATTTAGGAGTTTCAGAAAAAACAATTTTCTGAACATGCTGCCATAACAGTATCTTTGAATGTCACTGTACAGTTTCCTAAGGGGACATTGGGCTGTGTTTCTCCTCACCTTGTGAGGCTGGCTCTGTTTCTGATTTTTCTGCCCAGTGGGTGAGACTCATAAGCTTGTGCGTGTCCAGCCTTACTCTATTAGACTGAAATGCACGAAGGACATTTGACAACACTCGTTCCTGCCACCTGTGTGGGTTAATCCTCTGCTGAACTTTATATTTGTACTCTGGGTAAGGAAGGACGATTTCAATGAAAACCAATAATGAATTAAAAGAATGAAACGTATGTGCTTACCTAAAAGGGGCTGAACAAAGGGCACCTGGGTGGCTCAGTGGGTTAAAGCCTCTGCATTCGGCTCAGGTCATGATCTCAGGGTCCTGGGATCGAGGCCTGCGTCAGGCTCTCTGCTCAGCGGGGAGCCTGCTTCCTCCTCTCTCTCTGCCTGCCTCTCTGCCTCCTTGTGATCTCTCTCTCTGTCAAATAGATAAATAAAATCTTTAAAAAAATAAATAAAAGGGGCTGAAAATGAATAATGATGAAAAGAAAGTCTAGAACAACAGAACGATACTTTCCCTTAGACAGATTTACAGATGCTGGTGTCCATCTCTACGATGGTGTCCTGGTGACCCTAAGCACGCTCTGTAGAGGATAGCTGTTGGGAGGAAATACGCAGGAAAAAAACAAAGATCACTGTGTAATTATTAAACAAAATGATGCTCTTTTGAGGAAGATGCCTGGGTATAATGAATATATGTGTTGCATGTTTAATCTGTCATGGTATTATATGTCCTAATGCATATAATCCATGTTTTTGTGCATTGAGGGCAATCATAAAAGTAAAGACTACTTGGCAAGCAGATGCTAATGTCAATGTACGGGTGACTTCGTGGGCCTCTATGTCTACCAAGTAATAAATAGTTCATTCATCCATTTCTCCTTGCAGATCTAGCAAGTTTTGCCTCAAGTAGTTTGACACTCTAATGTTAGGTGCATCCATGTTTAAGATTATTGTATCTCGGGGCACCTGGGCGGCTCAGTTGGTTAAGCAACTGCTTTCGGTTCAGGTCATGATCCCGGAGTCCCAGGATTGAGGATTGAGTCCTGCATCGGGCTCCCAGCTCCACGGGGAGTCTGCTTCTCCCTCTGACCTTCTCCCCTTCTCATGCACTCTCTCAACGCTCTCTCTCAAATAAATAAATAAAATCTTTTTAAAAAGAGATTGTCACATCTTCTTGCAGAATTGACCCTTTATCAATCATCATGTAAATATCTCTCTTTATCCCTGATAATCTTTCTTGTTCTGAAGTTTGCTCTGTCTAAAATTAATAGAGCCACTCTAACTTTCTTCTGATTCGAGTTAGCTGGCATATGTTTCTCTATCCCTTTATTTTCAATCTATTTGAATCCTTGTATTTAAAGTAAGTTTTTTTATAGGTAATATAGTTGTGTAGTGTTTTAATCTCCTCTGACAATTATTGTTTTAAATTATTATGTGAAAGTAGTCATTGATATTGCTCTTCCTTTATGCAGACCTAAATTTCTGAGAATTCTGAGAATTCCATAATAAATTACCATGAAATGGGTGGCTTAAACAACATGAATTTATTGTCTCTTGATTCTGGAGGCCAGAAGTTTGAAATCAAGGTATCAGCAAAATTGGTTCCCCCCGAGGGCTATGAGGGAGAATCTGCTGCATGCCCTCTCCTAGCTTTTGATCGTCTCATGTGTTCTTTGGCTTGTAGATGGTATTCTCTTTGTATCTTCACATCACTGTCCCTCTCTTTGTTTAACTCTGTGTCCAAATTTCCCCTCTTTGTAAGGATACCATTCATATCGGATTAGGGCCCACCCTAAGGACTTTATTTGAACCTGATTATCCCTGAACAGATTGTATTTCCAAATCAAGTGACTTTCTCAGTTGCTCGGGTTAGAACTTGAGCATATCATTGTGTGGGGGACAAAATTCAATTCATAATAGTCTATCTCCAGGCCTCCTACATTTGTATCCTCCTTACATGCAAAATCTGTTCGCCCTATTTCAACTTCCCAAAAATCTTTATTGCTTTAGTATCAACTCTAGTTCTAAAATCCCATCATCTAAATCACTCAAATCATTATGGATAGAGGTTGGGATGTGATTCATTCTGGGGCAAAATTCCTCTTCACCTGCAAAGCGATGAAACCAATTATATTGAAAATATAATGGTGGGGCAGGTTTAGGATAGATATTCCATTCGAAGATGAAGAAATAGGAAGGGAAAAGGACTTGTTTTCTTAAACAAGTCGGACCATTAGCAGGACAAATTGCGTTAACTGTAGGTCTTGAGACTAACCTTCTTTGGTTCAGCTGTCCTGGGTGGTGGCTCTACCTTCTCTGCCTGGAAGTAACCCCACCCTCTGGGACTCATGATGTGGCTCCCACTTTTGGAACGGAGGAAGGTGTGGCCTCAGAGCCCTAAGGTCAAGGACAGATCTATTGGCCTCTGAACTTCCCGTGAGGCAATTCTTCTGTGTTGTTGTTGTTGTTTTGTTTTTTAGGAGTAACATGCTTACAACTGAATTGCTCTATTCACCTGTTTCCTGCCTATAGAATCCTAGAAGTCTGAAAGTCTTCCTTCATTTTGTCTGGTCTCTGTCTCCCTCAGTCCAGGCGCAAGTGTTTCGCTGACATGGTCAGTCCACCTCCTTTTCTGGCTGGCAATGCCTTCCTCTTGCATTTTACCATGAGCCCCAAGGAGAAACCAGACCATGCCTTCAACACTTCGTCAGAGACAACCGCAACCTCATATCCGAGCTCCTGGTTTACAAAGTCTATTTACTGCCCAAGAGGACACAATGCAGACAAGTTCTCTGCCACTTTATAAGGATCGCCTTTTCTCCAGTTACGAATAAGATATCCTTCATGTCTATTTGAGATTTTGCCACAAGAATGTTGAACATTCAGGTTTCTCCAACAGTCTCGTCTTCAAGGCAACCTTGGCTTTTTTCCATCAAACTCCTCAAAATTCTTCCAGACCCTAGACATTACCAAACGCCAAGGCCACTTTCAAATTTTTAGATGTTTGTCACAGCAGCAGCGCCCTTACTGTTCTGTGATGTGTACTAGTGTCCAGGACAGCCGTAACAAAGCACTCCGTACGAGGTGGATTTAACAACAGAAACTTGTCTCACAGTTTCGGGGGCTAGAAGTCCAAAATCAAAATGTTGACAGCTTAGTTCCTTCAGAGACCTGTTCACTCTGTCCTCATATCCCCCAAATCTGAATTATATCAGCATTACCTCTGAGTCTAAAACCTCATCATCTAAGTCAGCCAACTCAGTGATGGATGAGGCTTGGGGTATGAGTCTGTCCCATGCCTCTCTCCCAGCTTATGGTAGCTTCACGCTTCTCTCATCTTGTAGATGACATTCTCTCTGTGTTTCTACTTTGTCTCATCTTTAAGCATGTCTGCCTCTGTGTTCAAATCTCCTTCCCATTTTTAATATGGGTTTACATCGAGATGACATCATTTTTACTTGATAACATTCATTTTCAAATAAGGTCACTTTCTGTGGTAATGAACATTAGGAGATACATATTTTTTTTTTTGATAAACACAATTCAACCCCTAAAATGATCTGTATTATTTGCCTCCCCCTTGAATAAGTTATTTTACTATGTCTTGAATTCTCTCAGTTTTTGTTTATCTGAGTCTTTGTTTCCTTCATTTTCAAAGAGTAATACTTTTAGGTGGTTGCTTTTTTGTGGTCCTTTGTGACTGTCTCTTTTACTTAAATAGCATAATGTTTTTAAGGTTTTCTATGTTGTAGCAAGTACGGGCACTTCATTTCTTTTTATTACTGAATAATATTCCATTGTTTGGATATACCACATTTTGTTTATCCATCCATCAGTTGATAAACATTGAGTTATTCTTACCTTTTGGCTAATATGAATAAAGCTGCTATGATCATTTGTGTACATGTTCTTATAAGGGCACATGTTTTTAATTCTCTTTCATTGCATTTCATTTCATCTTTTTTGCATACATAGCTAGGAGTAGAATTTTTAGATCAGATGGTAACTTTATTTTAACCATTTCAGGAATTGCCAGATTGCTTTTTAAAGCAGCGGCACAATATTACATTCACCCTAGCAATGTATGAGGGTTCCAGCTTCTCCGTACCCTTGCCAGCACACTCTTACCCATCTTTTTTTGATTTCAGCCATCTTAGTGGATGCAAAGTGTTATCTCATTTCTTGTGCATTTCTTTGATATGTAGTGATGCTGAGCATCTGTTCACGTGTTTTTATCCATTTGCATATCTTCAGAGGAATATTTGTCCAGATTTTTTGCTCATTTTTAATTAGTTTATCTTTTATTATTGAGTCATAATATTTGACTGAGTCATAATGTATGTCTCCTAATATATGACTCAATAATTATTGAGTCATAAAATTTTTTTAAGATTTTATTTATTTTTTTAAAAGATTTTATTTATTTATTTGATAGAGCACAAGTAGGCAGAGTGGCAAGCAGAGGGAGAGGGAGAAGCAGGCTTCCCACTGAGCAGGGACCTGATGTGGGGCTCGATCCCAGGACCCTGGGATCATGATTTGAGCTAAAGGGAGCCACTTAACCAACTGAGGCACCGAGGCGCCCAAGATTTTATTTATTTATTTATTTATTTGAGACAGAGAGAGAGAGAGAGAGAAAAACACAAGCTGGGGGAGGGTCAGAAGGAAAGGAACAAACAGATTCCTTGCTGAGCAGGAACCCAGGATCATGACATGAGCTGAAGGCAGATGCTGAACCGACTGAGCCACCCAGGCACTTGAGTTGTAAAATTTTTTTAATGTATTTTAGCTGTCAGGACTGCAGCTGAGCTGGGAGAAAGAACACAGCTCTCAGGTGTCAGAGTAGCTGTTTAAAGCAATAAGCCAAACATGAAAGAGTTAAACCCTTAAATACTTACTGAGATGGTATAAGCAAAAGGCTAAAATCAGAGAAAGTACCCTCTTCTTCCCATTTTTCTCCATGGTATGATGTGCCAGCTGAGGGTCACGTGGTTCAGCATGGATATAGGGTTGTCCCAAGGTTTAGGAGGCCCAGACAAAACTCTGACAGTGTGATGGATGGATAGTGGGGGTGGAAAAAGGGAGAGAGAGAAAGACAAGGAGTGTGAAAATACTGGGTAATGAGTTGGAGTAGGGAAAATTGTGTTAAAGCTGTCTTCCTCTCCCCTGCATATACAGTTTTCAGCAGAGGTATTGGGAAAGATCTGTCCAAGGTCTCAGATAAAATGAGCTAAGAATGGAAGCACTGGGGCTAGGAACACAAATATGCAAAGAGCGCGATCTTGAGAAGCCACAGAGACTTGGGTCCTTAAGTACCATTCCCTTCAGAAGCTGCAGGGTAGCAGCCGTGCTCCCAGTCTGGTGTGCAGAGGGCAGCTTTCCACCATGAGGTCTGCCTGACAAATTATTTGTTCCTCCCTTGCTCAGACCTGAAAAACCACACAGAGGTTCTTAATCATGAGTCAAGCCTCCTTGCTAGATACAAGTCTCTTACCAGATACATGATTTGGAAAACTTCCCTTTCATTATCCACCTTGTCTTTTCACCATCTTGATGGTTTGAGAAGTTTTTCTTGCTTTATCTTTGAGCTCACTGCTTTTTTCCTCTGTCATGGGCAGTCCACCGATGAGCCCATGAAAGGCATTCTGGTTTTGATTTCTTGCATTTCCTCTTGATTCTTAGAGTTTCCATCTCTCTGCTTACATTACTCATTTGTTCTTACATCTTGTCCACTTTTTCCATTAGAGCCTTTAACTTGTTAATCATATTTATTTTAAATCCCCAGTATGATAATTCCAACCATCTCTGCCATATCTGAGTCTTTGTCCCTTCCTACTATTTGTTCTTGCCTTGTAGCATGCCCAGTCATTTTTGTTGAAAGCCTGACGTTATGTATTGGAGAACAGGAAGTAAACTAAATAATCCTTTAATATGAAGTTTGTGTTAATCTAGGTAGGAGTGGCTTGTGTCTAATGTTTATTGTATCTGTAGGTTTCAAATGCATCTGATGTTCTTACTTTCTTTTTCCCTGTTGATACTGGACTTTCCTAAGTACTACTCCTTAGAGAGAGTCTGTGTCGTACAACACTGACAGCTGCAATCCACTGTTACCCCACTGCAGCTCTGTTAGTGTAGTACTAATCTAAAGTTGGGGCAAAAAACCATTCTGTAATCTTATGACCAAACCTTTCTTCTAGTAATCTCTGTCCTTGAGCTATGACCTTCAAGGGTGAGCTATGTGTGGCATCTTTAACATTCATTCATAGAATTAGTAATCAAAATTGCATAAGTAGATTTACAGAGCCACAGATTAATAGCAAAACAGGAGGGAAATGAAATGTTCCAGAGGAGCCTATACTAGCTAAAAATTTACATTAAACTATGGTTACACAAGAGATTATATTTAATCCTACATTTTCTCAGCAAGTTCTTCTTTATATTTGCCTTTCTCTTTCCTAATTTGTCAAGATTTGGTTCTGTACTCAAGAATTTTTTTTCTCTTTGTTCAGTTTGAGCCTGGTGCTAACCGTCGTGCTTGGGTTAATGCCCACGAGAACAGTTAGGCTGTTAGCCTTCTTAGGCTTTGTTCGTTCAATGTAGACGATATATCCTTTTCCCACGCCTGGACTACCATGCTGACCTGATGATTGTCGTAGTGTCCCTGAACCACCTGGACCTCATCATCCTTGTGAACAGGCATAGAGCAGACAGTGTCCTTCTGCCACAGCTGGTTGGAGAGCTGACAGACATGATCTTCTTGGGCACATGCAAGAGAGCCCTAAAGCAGTGTTTGTGGTTTTTGCTGCAGCCCTAGGTTACAAAGGGATTGAATTTCATGATGGCCTGGCACCGAGTAGGCTCAAAATGCATGCCTTCTCATGTGTTTCCGAGATCCCTTCACCCACTGAGGTGAATCATGAAAGCTACAGAGTGAAGTGATAGAAATGCTCTTATGGTAGGCGGGAGTGGGCTCTGGTAAAGTTTTATTTTTCCCCGGAGAGTAGGCCTTTGTTATGGAGAAGGTTTTAGGCATATTTCATCATTGTTACTCTTCCTCTTTTCCTGCCAGAGCCAGGAGGGGATCTTTCTCAATATTTCACCATGAGAACATGGCCAGTTTCCTGGAAGTAAAGCCCCGGAAATTGTGAGGTCCCATAAGACTATGGCTACCAAGAGTTTCTCTCCTACAAACTAGTCCAACTTAGTCTCCAGAAATGTATCAAAATTACCACTTAACCATTCCTACAAGTTCATAGTTCCAATGGCATCTGGTCTTCAGGTAAGCAGATCTCAGCTTTGAGTCACTCTCTCTGGAGTCACCTTTGTGTCCAAATGCGGGTGATAGTTTTCCCTACAACTTCAGTTCTCTAATAGGTTTGTGGCACATTCAGTTTTTTCTTGTTATGAAGATGGGAGTTTTGACTTCCAAGCTCTTTCCATGTCAGAGATCCTGGAAGACATATTTTAGAGCATGGGCCACTAGAATGCATCCATGACCTTCACTTTCCAATGTAGAGGCATCATCCTCTTTCAAAAGAACATTTCCTCTCAGGACAGACTTTTTCTTTTTTGGTTGCGGATGACTGAATGTGGTATTTTATGTCACCAAAGGCAATATGTGATACAGTTAAGAACTTGATTCTGAAACCAAAATATGAGAGCTTGGATTCCAGCTCTACTTTTTTTCCAAGTGTGCTACTGTGAGAAAGATTCTTCACCGTGTTGCTCTTTAATTTCTTCATCTCAAGAAAGGAGACCCCAAATAGTAGCTTTCTCTCAAAGAGAGGATTAATTGTGCTAATACATACATCATAGAGCAGTGCCTGCCACAAAACAAGTAGTTAATAAATATTGGCTATTATTGAATTTCCCCAAAGTTTATCTGTTTTTCTATTGGTATGAGAGAGGGGGAGTGCTCTTAAGATAGTGTATCCACTGTCCCTTTGGAATTTAGAGACCAGGCTCAGATTGGCATCGGAGCTGATAGAAATCAGCAGGCAGCTCCAAATCATGAAGCTAGGCTATAGCAAAGAGTTTTCTAATTGAGAGACACGCCTTTGTCCTTGACGACTTAGGGCAGAAGTCCAACAGCTTTGTTTTATTTTGTTGAAATCATTGTGTGTTTGAAGAATTGTCCTCATGGATAGTTTATGGATTCTGGAAAACTCCCTACAAAAGCAAGACTCTTTGATCTGTAAGTGTTTGCTTTTCATCTAAGAAAAAAAAAAAAAAAACTCCCCAAAACAAAACAAAACAAAAAAACAAACCCAACAACAACACAACAGAAAACTACCACTAACAACAAATAAACACAATATAAATATCTAAAATAAAAGGATTATAGGAGCTTGAAAGGCCTGTCCTTCTCCCTAGAAAGAACCTCATGGTTATGAGATGTGTGACCGTGTGGCCGTAACTGGGATGTGACCCACGTCCTTCAACAGAAATGGAGATGTTCATGTAAAGGAGGGTAGGCAGGTTGTCTTTGGAGCTGATTGTTGAATTCTATTATTGACTTTTTTCTCCGTGACAAGACTGGCTAATGCTCACAGATTGAGGTTTAAAAAACAAAACAAAACAAAACAACTTTGTCGTTAGGAGTACGCTGTTCTTGTTTTGCTCTTTTCACCCGTTTCATCCCACTTTCCAGTCTCCCAGCTCTAAGTATCTTCAACAACATCACTGATAAATACCCATAGTTACATACAAATACGTGGGAAGTTATGAGAACTGTCCCACGTAGGTCTGGCCCCCTGAAGATCGACAGTCCAGCTTTGTATGCTGTTCTTTGCGACTTTGACTTGTTCTGCCTTCCTTGAATCTGATCTTGTGTTTTCTCTTTTTTCACTAAAATACAGACTTTTGGAGGAGGGTGTAGAGCTCATTTTACTTTCTGTGGCAGAGATAATGCTACAGGCCCATCACTTCCACTTATCGTACATCTAGGGAATTCATTTGATATGAATTTGATTTGAAAATTTACTTGGTAACATTCAAAATTGATACAGGTTACCCACGCTGTGGATGAGATGGAGTTCTTATCTGTGGAAGAGATGATATCATATAAGCCATTTCTAAGTCTGCTTACTGAATCATCCTCTAGGGTCTTCCTTGTTCTCTCTCTTTCCCTGTCTTTAGAACCCAAAATGGAAGACTCTAAAATAACAGAGCCACAATATGAAACAGAACTGGTCCTTAAATTTATACTTGAAAGGGTGCTGAGTCATCTGATCAGAAAATTCTCCTTGGATTTTGTTATCAGAAAATATATTTTATTATGTATTAGTAATGAATAAAGAGGTTTTGTAGTGGTTACAGCGGTTGTCATTAAATTATACACAGAGAATTGAATTTCAGATAATGGAAATAATTTGCTCTATCATTTTGTGTCAGGGCTGGAATTAAAAGTTCACCTTGAATTTGATGTCATTTTCTTTTTACTTCTTTCACTGTTCAATCTCAGCTTGTTATGAAAAAAGAAAAAATATCAAAACATAAGAAATCAACACTAAAGTAATTCCACTTACTGCCTCTCTGTATTAAAAAAAAATACTGAATTTCAAGACATTCAATGCCTTCAATACTTGCCATTGCTTCTCCCAACAGAATTTCTAAAACTGTGAATTTCAAGAGGTCTGGCTAAAAGTTAGGGAAGATACATGGTCATTAGACAACTAATCAAAATTAAATCACAAGAATCACTACAAATTGTATGAATTAAGTCCATTTTCAGTTCCCAGAGGTCAATTTTTTTCCTTTGAATTGAAATGATTATCACATAATGAATTATGATTCATATGAATCCTTAATTCCATTTTTTTTTCAAGATTTTATTCATTTGACAGAGAGAAACACAGCCAGAGAGGGAACACAAGCAGGAGGAGTGAGAGAGGGAGAAGCAGGTTTCCCGCTGAGCAGGGAGCCCGATGTGGGACTAGATCCCGGGTCTCCGGGATCATGACCTGAGCCGAAGGCAGTTGCTTAACCACTGAGCCACCCAGGCGCCTCCTTAATTTCATTTTTAGAAAGATTTTATTTACGTATTTAACAGAGAGAAAGAGAGCCCAAGCAGCAGAGTGGCAGGCAGAGGGGGAAGCTGGCTCTCTGATGAGCAGGGAACACGATGCGGGGCTCCATCCCAGGACCCCGGGATCATGACCTGAGCAGACCGTATCCGCTTAACTTACTGAGCCACCCAGGCGCCGGCCTTAATTCCATTTAACGCTCCATCCAGGCCAGTGGATGAGTTAGACTATTGAAGGTATCTGACTAAAGGAAATATTTTAAGGCCAAAGTAAACTGTCAAAATGATGCTAAGTTTAGCTCTGTAAGAGAGCAGATTTAAATGTCAGTGGGTTTCTTACCATGAGCTGAGGAAGTAATAAAACATTTGTGTCCCACAGAAGCATTTTAAATGTTGAAGGCAGGACAAGGTTTGTAAAACAGATACATATATTTTTTAAACTACAAGACTAAGCTCAGACCCCATACACGCTGAGGGTTGCTTGAAGTCTGAGCTGTTTCACACTGAGTATGTGCAGTGTTTCCAATGCAAAACTGTTTAGTTCGACGGCTATGACAGTGAAGGGCTGGTCACAACCAAATCTCAGATGACCAGAGCCTCTGTGACGAGGCTGTCACCTCAGATGCTCCAGTGAGGGATTAAAGAATGCCAGTGATAGGAAGAATATTTTCTTTCTCAATACTCTTTTCAACATGGTCAAATTATCTACATAAAGTGACTCAATCCAAAGGAAGCGGAATGTCTGCTCTTAGGAAATCTTACATTCTTTCACAGTTAAGGGAAAGAAAGAAAATCAAGCATGAGAGGAGGATATTTTAACTTTGGAAACAAACAAACAAAAAGGTTACTTTTTTTTTTCTGGGAGCTTTTCCCTAGGAAGTTGTTGAGAATCTGGGAACTGTTATGAACTGTATTTCAGTTGTGATTGTTGTATTTTTGCATTTTGAATTTTGGGAAACATTCCATGTTCTTGTTCCTTTTTTTTTTTTAACATTTGTAAGACAATTGCATGAAATGACTTTAAAAAAATCTTTCCAGAGTTTTCTGCCAAAAATCTGAGTAACTTTCCTACATTGCACTCCTATAGGTTTTTCTTCAGAACAGATGAGTTACTCAGGTGCCCTAGGACGGGGGCATATGGTCAAAAAAGAATAGTGTGGCTTTTGGGGTGTATTCATTTATATTATTTTGGCTTTTCTATAAAAAACAAATATACCACACACCATATTGTTTCCATGTAGTAATTAACAAATATATGTCTATATAATATAAGGGTAATTACTACAAAACTTTCATCACAGGGAACATTCTAACATGAACCTTAAGGCAGTCATTTTATTTTTCTTGAAAAATTTTTAAGGCAGTTATTTTAGAATAAATTATGGAGACTATATACTATTTGCATGGTGTTAATTTATACTTTGATATTATGTGTAGTAAATATTGACCTGTGAACAAGATAATCTATATGTCTGATACTCTAAAGAATTTCCTGATTCACTCCTCAGAGGAGAGGAGAGGTTCTATTGCTGACAATCACACCGACTTTGGGCTTTGACCTAAAGGGCAATGGCTTTGGCCTATCAACTAAGGAAGCAAGTTCATTGGAACAACTAGAAACCCAAAGGAAAGCCACGCCTGTGCTTCAAGGGGAAAACAGATGATAAATGACATGATGCACTTTCTCCCACAACCATTGTCCTTTTTTCCCTTGAGTAATTTTTCAGATATAGGCGGTCCCCAATTTGTAAGTTCACGAAGTTCACTTGTCAGGAGCACTGTTGAAACAGAACATAATGTCTCATAAAATCAATGTTATTCTGGTGGTTGCTGAAGTTGATGTCTTTTTTTTTTTCTGCCCTAATTCCTCCCTTTTTCTGCTGTTGATAATCCCCCCTTTGCTACCTCCCACACTGTGGTTCTCGTAGAGCACTTCCACACCCTTGACCCTGGCCCTAGTCACATACACTAATTAAGCAAAGGACTGTAGACACAATCCCAGTTGGGCCCATCATAGTGCCCCCAACCTCCAACCCCCACAAGTCATAGTGACTTTGGCAAGTGGTGGCTGTCTGATTCTAGCTGAGCCTGGCTAATGGCCTTCTGTTCTAAGAACATCTCATTCCAGGAGCTGTGCAGTAAGAGCTCGATTTTCTCTACTCTGAAGCTGTGAGCTTCTGAACCCATTGCTGTTAGAATCACTGTTTCCCACCATGTCAAGTCACTGGCTTACAAGAAACAATGAAACCAACAGGCCAAGAGAAGCAGAAATGAGAGAGAAAGAAAGAGAGCGAAAGAGCTGACAAAGCGTATCCCCGGTTTTCATTGCCTGAAGGCCAGAATTGCCTTAGTTCTTATTTTCTGAGGCTGGTTGTTTAACTCTGAGTATGGAAGCCCCCAGTAGTCTAGAACAAAACAGATATAACAAAACATCTCTTTCTCTTCCCCACTGTTCTTTTTTCCCCTTAAATCTATTTTCATCTGTCTCCTATAATTTGGTGCCCTACGTAAAATGGTTGATGGACTTAAAAATGTATTTTGTCCACAGTGCAGGAGCCTGGGGACCCTCTCCTTCCTTTTTTTCTCTGATCTACTTTCAGCAAGAATTCAGTGAGATCAGATAACCTAAACGAAAGAGTGAGGCCCAGTATTTTGAATTAAGTACCTCCTTCTCTTTCAGTAACTGTGATGATAACAGTATGGTGAAAAGAGAACATACTGATTCTCAGAATTCTTCCAATTTTCTGGGACCCTCAGGGCAATTAAAGAGCCCAGGCAGAGCTCCAGTATTGTGGCTGTTTAACTGTTTAGAGGAGCACTTATGAAGGGGACATTTCTGATACTGGCAGTAACTGAAGTAGTCAGAGCTTTGGTCATCTAAGAATGGCCTTCATGGCACACTCATCCACTCATCTGTACTTTTTATTTGGTTTTGTTGTCTGAAACAACTTGAAACAACTGGTAGGAATAAACTTAAAAAAGTACTCCTCAAAATATCAGTTATGTTACCATGATGATGCTGATTGCTAACACATACTAATTACACTAGTTCATCTCAGATGAAAATATTCTTTATTTCTTGAGAGGCATGAACATTCCCAGGCTCTGAAAATACTTCTCCACATTCTCGAGCAATCCATTTATATACTCTTTTAAATTACAGGTATTTATTTTATGTGTGTGTGCTCTACCGTCTCAATGACCTTCTGAAAACGCACACACATACACATACATGTGTGTGCATATTCCTCTTTAGCCATAGTATCTCCACTGCTTCTTGGTATAACCACACTCAAAACTAATACACCTGCTTGAAGTGTGTTTGGTGAAAGGCAGGGAGGGGTTAGGAAGGACAGGACACTCTTGCATCCATTTTGCTCTCCCACACTTTTTCTAATTCTCTTCTCCTGGAGAGGGTTATGCTAGTTTATTTGGTGGGTACATTCATATATTTAATAAATATTGATGTGTATATGCTACATTCTAGGAATTCAAAGATTAAGAGAATAGACTCCTTGATAATAAGGTCTCATCCCAGTGAAAGGAACGTCACATAATTATATATATATATATTTATATATTAATTATATATATATATAGATATAGATAGATAGATAGATAGATAGATTTTTTTGAAGAGGGGGAGAGAGTAGGGGCAAGGAAGAGGAAGGGAGAGAAACCCAAGCAGGCCCCATGCCCCATACAGAGCCCGACCCAAGACTCGATCTCACAACCCTCAGATCATGACCTGAGCTGAAATCAAGTCAGACTCTTAACTGACTGATCCACCCAGATGCCCCAATTAGATAATTTTAATAGTTACAATAGGCAACTTGAGTGTGCAGAGGAGTGGCACCAGACTGTGCCTTAAAAGATTAAAAGAAGTCATGGTTTAAACGCATCATAGCGGATGAGTAGAAATGAACTCAGAAAAGGCTGTGATTATAATAGAGGATAAGAGGTTGGTGACTGAAAGGAGGACCAAGAGGAATGTATTTTAGGAATAGAACATGGCATTGGGAAAGCAACATGCTATATGAAGCAGTTCAATTGCTGTAAGAGTAGTAAATGTGATATAGTCAATGACTAAAGCTGAGAGTTAAGGGATAAAAAGGAGCCAGATGTTGGAGGGATTTGCATTATGATTTCATGAGTTTTGAGATGATTTTGTTAATAAGGAACCCCTCCAAGCAATTTTAATAGGTCACTAGCATGAATAGATTTTCTGTTTAAATCAATTGCTGTGTAGCATCAGCCTTGAGAATGTGTCTGAGTAGGATAATCTCAGTACTTCACTTGCACACGTGATGGGGGCTTAGCTGCTCCAAGTCAACAAAAGTCCTACAACCATTAGAAAATAGCTAAAATAGGGATGCCTGGGTGGCTCAGTTGGTTAAGCGACTGCCTTCGGCTCAGGTCATGATCCTGGAGACCCGGGATCCAGCCCCACATCGGGCTCTCTGCTCGGCGGGAAGCCTGCTTCTCCCTCTCTCACTCCCCCTGTTTGTGTCCCCTCTCTGGCTGTGTTTCTCTCTGTCAAATAAATAAAATCTTTTAAAAAAAAAAAGAAAGAAAATGGCTAAAATATATAAATACAAAATTTACAGAGAAGAAAATCGAAATGACTTTTATTTTTAATTTTTATTTATTTACTCATTTATTTTTAAAATATTTTATTTATTTATTTGAGAGAGAGAGAGAGAGCAGTCAAGCACAAGCAAGGGGAGTGGCAGGCAGAGCGGGGATCTAGCAAGGAGTCAAATGCCGGACTTGATCCCAAGACCCTGGGATCAGGACCTGAGCCAAAGGCAGACACTTAACCAACTGAGCCACTCAGGCGCCCTGGTGAAGAGAAAGTTTTCAAAGCAGCAAACCCCACCCCCCAACTCAACTCCTACCAATGAAGCCCCCATGACTGTCAGCAGATTGCTCAATAGAAACCTTGCATGCCAAAACAGAGTAAAATAGTACATTAGAAGGGCTGAGAGAAACATGGCTAGCCAAGAATACTGGATTTAGCTCCTGTCAATCCAAAGTTAGAGAATATAAATCCAATGCAAACAAAAGATTACAGAGTTAGTCATCACAAGACTGACTTTCAAGAAGTACTAAAGAGAGTTCTCTAAGTTAAAGTGAAAGGACATTAAAAAGAAACACAAAATATATGGAAGTATAAAACTCACAGAAAATACACAAGTATGGAATATTGTGGTACTGTAATGATGGCATACAAATGACTTTTAATTTCAGTGTAAAAAGTAGGAAGTATTAAAAATAACTAGTTTTACAAAAATGTGTTAATGAATATACAATATAAAACATGTAAATTGTGACATCTATAAGTGTATGTGTGAGAAGTGAAAGTGTAGAATTTTTGTATATGATTGAAATTAAACTGTGATCAGCTTTAAAAAAAAAAACTATTGTAACTAGAAGTGTTTTATGTTAGCCTCGTGGTAACTATGAGGAAAATACCCATAGAAAATACATAAAATAAAAAGAAAAATATTTGGAGGAAGGTGGGTGGGGAATGGGATAGATGGGTGAAGGGTATAAGGAGGGCAGTTTTTATGATGAGCACAGGGTGTTGTATGTAAGTGATGAATCAATGAGTTCTTCTCTAGAAACCAATATTGCTCTGTTAACTAAATAAAACTTAAATTTTAAAAAATTTAAAAAAGGATTCATAGACTATTAGTATAAAAATTAAGAAAACATAAAGGCAGCAAAAAAGAAAGAAAGAAAGAAACAAGAGGGGCGCCTGTGTGGCTCAGTTGGTTGGGCGACTGCCTTTGGCTCAGGTCATGGTCCCGGAGACCCGGGATCAACTCCCAACATCGGGCTCCCTGCTTGGTGGGAAGCCTGCTTCTCCCTCTCTCATTCCCCCTGCTTGTGTTCCCTCTCTGGCTGTGTTTCTCTCTGTCAAATAAATAAAATCTTAAAAAAGAAAAAAGAAAGAAAGAAGAAAGAAAGAAAGAAAGAAAGCAAGAAAGAGAACTACAAGAGAGACAGAAAGAAAAATAAACAATGGCCATTGTTAGCCTTGCCCTACCAATAATTAGGATAAAAGTAAACGGATTAAACTCTCTAATCAGAAGACATAAAGTGACAAAATGGACTAAAAGTCAAGATTCAACTTTATGCTATCTGTCAGTCTCTAAATGTAAAAACACACTTAGGCTGAAAGTGAAAGGATAGAAAATATTTCATGTAAATGGTAACCCAAAGAGAGCAAGTACAGCTAGGTTAATATAAGACAGATTGACTTTAAGTCTAGAACCATCACAAGAAACATAGATATTATATAATGAAAAGAATCAATTCATCAAGAAGACATGAATTATAGACAGACATGCATGACCATCAGGGCACCTAACTTTATAAAACAAACAATAGAACTGAAGGGACAAATAGATAGAAATAAAGTAATAGTAGAGGTCTTCAATATCTCACTTTCAATAATGGATAGAACACCAAGGCAAAAAGTCAGTAAGAGACTTGAGCAACACTATTGACCAAATGGACTAAAGAGACGTATACAGAACATACCATCCAACAGCCCCGGAATACACATTCTTCTCAAGTGCACATGAAACATTCCCCAAAATACATTGTACATTAGGACACAAAAAAAATCTTGACAAATTAAAGACATTAAAATGATAACAACTAACTTTTCCAACAAGCTTTGGTGAATATGTGAAGAAATGGGAACCTTTGTACACTCTTGGCGAGAGTGTAAAATGGGCAACAGGTTGTCGAAAACAGTGTGGAGGTTCCTCAAAAAATTAAAAATAGATCTACCATATAACACAGCAATCCCACTTCCTAGTAAATGTTCAAAAGTGTTGAAATCAGGATCTCTAAGAAATACTTCAGTATAAAGTTTCAGGTACGGAAATCAGCAACTTCTAGAGGTTTGAGGTGCACCATCGCACCCATTCTTAACATTCCTGTATTGTACACTTAAACAATTACGAGGGTAGATCTCATGTTAAGTGTTGTTACTACACACAGAAAAAAGAGCAAGGACAGACAAGAAAACTTTTGGAGGTAATGGATGTATCTATTACCTTGATTGTGGTGTTGGCTTCCCAGGTGTATAAATATGTTCAAATCCATCAAATTGTGTGCATTAAATATATGTAGTTTTTGTATATCAATTATTTCTCAATAAAGCTGTTAAAATAGGTCTTGGAATTAACAAAAGACAGAGATGGAAAATATGAAAGAAATAGAGTCATGAAGGAGAATATGAAGGTTTTTACCATATATTCAGAAAATATTTTTTCCCCATGTCTACTAAAGAAGCTTAAAAAATTGATTTGGAGAGGTGCAAATGATTACCTTATCTGATAGACATTTGTGGGGCCCAGGTCAGTACAAATGAAGATATATATAAAACATATGTAAATATTTGAGAGTTATAATTCAAGCTAACAAATTATTAAATGATTTATATCTTCCTCCCTTGACAAATATACCTTCATAACTATAAAAATGTACTAAGTTATGACTTTTATAGAACTAAAAATGATCAGGTTACCAAAGATGACTAACAAATTATCATAGTGCAGTTTTGGGTTTTCTGGTGATGGACCAGGGATGTTCAGATAAATAATATACAAAAACACACATACTTTATAAAGCATTATATTAAATTTTAAAATTGTATTTTTCTTTATTTCAAAAGGCCAATGTTATATTATTAAAAACAAGATTTTTGTATAATTTTTCAATGACAATTATGGCAAATTAGAAAACTTTCCTTGAGTTACCATAGCATTTACATATTTTAAATTCATCTCATTTAAAATAATTATTAGATTTGGGAATGATCTAAGAACTTTATATCACACTGAGATTTTTAAAACAGAAATGAATAAATTATTGTTAAATTAACATTTTTAGAATTAACTTTGATAAATTATTGTCGTGGATAACTAAAATATTTAAATTAAATAAAATTAATTGCTCTCACATAATGAATTTTACCATTTCATAAAGTGATACCTAGAGCTATACAGTAATGTAAAGGATTAGTATACCCAGAATTCATGTGTACACAAATACAGATTTAAGAATAACTGATTTGTTAAATATTAGAAAATGCTCCTCAATCACCATGTGTGACTGTTGCAAACCGGGTTAAATGACAGGTATCATGAAATCATAAATCAGAATAAAAAGAAAAGAAAAGAAAAAGAAAAATGAGAGAGTAGATCCAAGACACTACTTGTAACCTACATTATTAAGGAAGAATCTTTTACACTCATTCTTTAAGAAAGAAAGAATTTGACAAATGTAGTCTTCTCCTACTAACTCTTCTATTGCTCAAATCTTCTTTTCACTATGAAGCATTGTCTATTTCTGACAATGGCTGTCACATAACCTATGGATATCCATGGCATTTCAAAGTAGCTTTTTTTCCCCAAAAATTCAAGTCTCGATGCTGTTAATTGAAGACCAGATATTTAAAGTTTTAGGTTGCACTGTACCAGCATTGAATGTTAAGTTACAAGTGACACTTTTTCTTAAGAGGACTGGACCTCCTCTTGCCCAGTATTGCCAACTGGAGTTATGAAAGGGTAGAATAAATAGACATTGCAATATTAAAGAGAAGAAAAGCAATTTTAAGTAGGTAATGGGTGGAATTCTCTAAAAAACAGAAGAAGGTACAAAAGGATCAAGGCTCAGTTCAGGAAGCCTAAGGAATCTAGAGAAGTATAAATAAAACTGTATTTAACTAAATACTGCACAACAAATCTCAAGACATAGAGGGAAAAGAGTTTTCTTTAAACAACTGGAGATGAAAACAAAGTTTTCTACAAAGATCACACTTTCCATTAATATTTGCTGAAGGAGCTTCTAAAGAATATACTTCTGGAAGAAAAACAATAAAAATCAAAGGAAAGGTAGGATATACAAGACAGATGGTAGACAAACAAATTGGTAAACATGAGGAAAAATAGGAACCAGCATTAACTATATAAAATAATAATGATGAACACTAAGTTAGTGGAGGGTATATACAGGTGCAAGAAACATATCGGCCATGGGGCGCCTGGGTGGCTCAGTTGGTTAAGCGACTGCCTTCGGCTCAGGTCATGATCCCGGAGACCTGGGATCGAGTTCCACATCGGGCTCCCTGCTCGGCAGGAAGCCTGCTTCTCCCTCTCTCACTCCCCCTGCTTGTGTTCCCTCTCTGGCTGTGTTTCTCTCTGTCAAATAAATAAAATCTTTAAAACAACAACAACAAAAAAAAACATATCGGCCAACAATATGGCATAAGATGACAGGTGGATAATCGAAACCAAAGTGTTCTAAGGCTCTTGGATGTTTTGGGAGAAGAGTGGGGAGTATAATTAACTTTATACATTAGCAAATACGCATGCTGCAAGTTTGGGGTAACCAGCGAACAACAGAAATATAATGTATTAATACAAAAATTAGTAAATAAAAGAAGCACTAGAACAAAAAATCTGTAGAAACAACACGGTAAATCATATACTACCTCAAAAACTAATGAGGTACTATCCAGTGGCTAACTGAACATAATAAGTAAATTAAAAAAGAAACAACATGGTAAATAGAAAAAAGAATAATATGATAAAGAGAAATGTAAATGTGTGTAATAAGACAATGCTTATCAGCTAAAAACCTGTCAGATTCAATAAGAAGGAAAGAAAGGAAGAAATAATCCAGTTGTAAAAACATATCTAAAATAAAAGTGCACTGAGAGGTTGAGAGTAAAAAGATAAAAGTTATAATAGATAAATCACCAAATGAAAGTTAATGAAGGTATGACACTCTAAGGAAAAAATATTTTAAGGCACTAACAAAGGTAAAGTGGTCACTACATAATCATTGAAAGAACAACTTCCCAGGAAGATAAATTTGTATGCTTCAAACTGTACAAAGCTTCAACCTCTCTAAGGCTTATAAAAAGAAAAATATAAATCATCATGGTGTCAGGGTTTAGAATAAGTCACTAGGTAATTGATTGATCAAGAAGAAAGAACTTAGCAAAGATATATAAAATGTGAACCATACAGTGAAAACTTACATCTCTCTCTCTTATATATGTATATACCTATAGATCTATATAGATCTATGTAGATATAGGTAGATACTCACATAGCCATATGAAATTTTCACTATTTAAAACTTCTTGACTTAAAGCTGGCAACTAATTTCATATAGTTTAACTGAATGTATATAAAGCTAAATCCAACAATTGAGTATGCATTTTTTCAAGCATTCTTTTTTTTTTTTTAAGGTTTTATTTATTTGACAGAGAGAAACATAGCCAGAGAGGGAACACAAGCAGGGAGAGTGAGAGAGGGAGAAGCAGGCTTCCCGCCGAGCAGGGAGCCCGATGTGGGACTCGATCCCAGGTCTCCAGGATCATGACCTGAGCCGAAGGCAGTCGCTTAACCAACGGAGCCACCCAGGCGCCCTCAAGCATTCTTGATAAACAACTAAAAATTATTAAAACCAATAAAAGAGTTTAGTAAGGTAGACAGATACTAGGGAAACATAAAATTAACTCTTTATTATATCCCAGAGCAAAACAAATTCTAGAAAGATAATAGAAAAATCATTTCCTAATTGCAAATTAAAAAACCTTAAAAATATGGAAGTAAATTCAACGGGACTATGATGGATTAATAAATGTAACTAAAGAATACAAGATAATCATAATAAATGTTGTAGTATTCTTGTTTTTAAAGATAAGAACACTAGAGATTGTAAGAATGCCAGGTCTATAAATACGAAGAGATTTTAAATGGATTTTGATAAAATAAGTTTTCTATTTATTTGGAAGAAGAAATGTTTAAACATAGCTACACTATTTTTAAATGAAGATAAATAGAGGGGAGTTAGCCCTATGAGATATAAAAAATGATTCAAAGCTGCCACAGTTAAAATGATATGATCTCAGTACAGCAGTAGGAAAATAAACTAATGGAAAATAAATGGGTAGAGAAATAAAGTAATGTTTAAATGGATGCTTAGAATTAATGAAATTTAAATCTTTAAAAGAATTAATGTTAAAATATTTTAAATATTTCTTGTAAGAAAACTCAAAAATATTTTAAAAATCAGATCTTCCTTAAGTTATTTACATGTTAAAAATACTCCAAGTTTTCTTAGTTTGGTTTTTAACAAGGAAAGATGTCTTTTTTTTAAAAGAGTATTTGAGAGAGAGGATGTGAATGGAGGGAGGTGCATTGGGAGAGGGACAAGCAGACTCCCCACTGAGCATGAAGACTATGCAGATGAGAGTCGATACTCAATTGACTTAGCCACCAGGACACCCAAGTAAAGATGATTTTAATAAGAAAATAATCACACAAGAATAGCCAAAGAAACCTCTCAGAAGAGTATTAGTAAGGGGATATTTTCTATTGATAGATTAGAATATAACTCAGGGGTGCCTGGCTGGCTCAGTCTAGGGAGCATGCAGCTCTTGATCCTGGGGTGGAGTTCCGGCTCCACACTGGGCATAGTGATTACTTAAAAATAAAATCTTTAAAAAATGTTTAGAAAGAATATAATTCAGAAATAAAATACAAATTATGTTTTGTATAATAGTTGCTAAATATATTGTGTCCTTTCTCTATGCTAGACATGCTTCTAATCCCTTTATAGATACTGTCATTTAAGTCTTAAATCAGCTATATAAGGTAGGTGCTATATTCCCCATTTTACAGAGGCAAAAATAGGCAAAAGTTTGAAAGAATAGGGAAAAGATGAATTTAATAAATGGTGAGGGAATAACTGATTCACATTTTTAAAAAGTGGATGGCTATTGATATAGCTTTACACTGAAAGAAATTCAAATGGATCAATAATTTAAACACAAAAGATGAAATGATGCCCAAACTTGCAAAGCATAATCATGGAGTGTTGGAGGTTTTCTAGTGGAGATAGTCCATTGATTTTTTATATTATGAGATGAGTATGCCTGGGTGGCTCAGTTCGTTAAGCATCTACTTTGGCTCTGGTCATGATCCTGGGGTCCCAGGATCGAGTCCCATATTGGGCTCCCAGCTGAGCAGGGAGTCTGTTTCTCCCTCTGACCTTCTCCCGCGCAAATAAATAAATAAAATCTTTAAAAAATAACTAGTTAATTCATAATGAAGAGCAAAAAAATAACTAGATAATTCATAATGAAGAGCAAGAGTAGCTAAAGTGCAATGAAGAGTTAAGAGAATGAGTGGTTTATGAGTTTGCTCTCTGTGGGCGTACCAGTGTGCATGTGCTTCCGTGTGTGTGTGTGTGTGTGAGTGTGTGTGTGTGTGTGCGTGTTTCAGGATAAGATAGACTTTTTCTTGAGAGAAAAAAACACAAAAGAAAAAATGGGATTTGGGAAAATTGGAAGAAACAAAAATATATGGGGGGACAAAGAAGAACATAGGCAATAGGTTTGGGGACTGGAATTGGATTGGTTATTGGAAAGAAGACAGATATCTTACATTCTAAAATGAATTAAGTTTTGGGTTGGAAATTAAAATTTTGTGGTGGCTCGCATATGTAAGATTGAGTGCTACTTTTCTAGTAGTACTGAGATATGTGAAAGAGGAGATGAACCATTGTGGAGCTTATTTATAGTAGTAGTGAATTTGTGGATGTGGCAGAAGAAGAGGGATGGAGAGTAACTGAGGTCTGGGGGAAGTGTAGTTAGATGACCACCCTGGGGGATCCCGCCTGGGGGCAATTAAGTGTTAAGTGAGAGTTGAGAGACTAGAATGAAATGAAGGCTTGAAAGCATAATGACAGTGATAACGGAGACAAGAAGACAAGAAGAATATTTAAGAAAGACTAATGAGTTAAAATGGGTGGAAATTATGATTAAATGAATGTAGGTGTCCAAGAGAAGAGAAACATCTAGAATAACTCTTAGGTTTTTATCTCGGATGACTGGATGTATTTATAATTTAGGGAAGGGGAAGCAAGATCAGAAGGAAAGGGGTAAGTTTGGTTATTGCCAATTAGAGTTTAAGGTGCATGTGAGTCATCTGGGTGACCATGTTTAATAATAGGCAGCTGAATAGATGACTTTTAATTCCAACCATGTCTTAGGTCAGGTTTCCCAGTAGATTCTCAGATAAAAATTTCATGTGCAAGTGACTTACTAAAGAAGTTCTTCCAGGAGTAGTGGAAATTACAGGGAAGGAAGAGGAAGAAGTCAGTTAAGAGCACAGTCTCAGGTGAAGTCCCAGCCTCCTCCAATTCCAAGGGCAACCCTGAAGAATAAATTGCACTATGAAACTTGTTCTGTTCAAAGAGGGAGCTGGGCTTTTAATCTGTAGTGGCGATTAGCTATGGTCTGCCCCCAGGGACAAACTTGACATGTCCTTGCAAAGTGGCCCTGGTACCCCAAGAATTGTCTCCTGCAGCAAGTTGGGGGTGGGGTGGGGAAGGAGACAAGACTTCAGAAACAAAACATGAGGAACCAGGGGTGGGCACACAACAAATAAAAGGCACCTGACAGTGTCTATTCAGGACACAGAAGTGCCAAGAGAGATCCAACTTTAGAATTCATCAGACTATTGGTGGAAGTTAGGACAAGAGGAGGATGGGGTCCTAAAGGCAGCATGCTTGGAAGGTAGAAAGAAATGATACTTGACTATCAATGATGTTTCAAAGGAAGAAAAGCCTGTGAAGAAGCCTGAAAAAGGGAAGAAAACATTGAGAAAAACTGGGTGAGTGGCAGACCATGGAGATATCCTGGGCGGATTCATTGTTGGCTTGTGCGTGTTTGTTTTATGATTATTCACATCCTCATACTGCTGTTTTCTAAGAGCCTGTAGTGTGGTTACAGTGGAGAACACCGGGGAGAGCGGTGCGGATGTCTCTCCTGGGGAAGTCCGGTCATCAGCCTGAGGAGTCCCCTTCAGCTTCCCAGCCTACTTTCCACAGAGACCCAACTAAAACCAAATGACCCTCACAGCTGGGACAGACACATGGGCAGCCTTCTGAAAGTTCAAAGACTTCTTGACCAAGTGTGGAGTGTTTTTAATTAGGCAATCTAGAAGGCATCAATAGGATAATAAAGTACACTGTTCTGAAGGGGCAAAGGGAAATTGCCTGAGGGACTGGGAAAAGCCTTGGGTGATATTTATTTAAAACAGTGGGTGAATCACACTGAGCTCAGATCTTCTGGCCTGAGTCCCAAACAGGAAATGAAGCTATATGAATTGTGGTGAGTCAGAAGCTAATCTCACCACCTACCTGGCAGGAAGAGGGAGAGGGGAGGGGAGGGGGGGGAAGCTGGGACTAGTGCTGGTGGAGGATAGGGTAGGAGTGTCTCTCCTACTGCACAAGAAAAAGCCTCTGCTGTTCTGAAAGGAGAAACTTCAATAATTCTCATTCTTTTCTTCCTGGTCAACCCTCTTTTTTTTATAGGACAAAATTTGCCTTAGGTCTGTTATCATTGTTATTCATTAAAGGATAATTTTAAATTAAGTTTAAATACATATTATTTTAAATACATATTATTTTAAATACATATTATTTAAAAAAATAAATATGTATTTATTTTGAAAACATGTTAAAGCTATAAAAATTGCTGTAAAAATCACCCATATTCTCATTATAAACAAATCTTTAAGACATTTCACATGCCTAAAAGAATTAATTTTTAAAATTGCTCTGTGCTTTCTTTTTATGTTAATACAGATTTTAAAAAGTGCCATTTGTGGTTATAGATTATTTCTTTGTACAACTATCACATTTTATGTAATTTCCTGACTATTGTTTGACTTTTTTTTTTCTACCCTCCTTTTTAAAACTAAGTACATAAATGTCTTTCTGGTACTAAGTATGGGTCTGGCGTTGGGTACCTTGACTCTACTAGCTCTTGAATAATCCACGCATGGCCATTGATCATATTTGGAGGAAATGAGTCATTGGTAGATAAAATGTGACTGTGATTGGATGCTGTAAGAGAAAGAATTGTATCCAGATATATCTCCAGCCTAATTAATAATATGACATTATTTCCCAATTTTACAAAAGTATTTAAAATCTAACTGTGCAAGTCTAATGTGATCCCTGGTATCGAAAGGCCTTGTAAAATCTTAGGATCCCAGGGGACTGCCTGCAACATCACGACAACGATCACCCTCACCACCCTGCTCCTAGAAGAGGGTAAGAAAGAAGTGAAAGATATGCTCCCCGGCCTGGAAGAAACACAATCTAACTGGGAATACAGAACAATGGAAACAATGTGAAAATTATTCCTGCTATTCTCTCCACTGCACCAAAGACGTCCTTCTGATACTCTTTACCCTCTCTATACCCACTGTATTTATATCAAAAATTTTCAGAACGCCCCCCCGCATGTCTGTGCCTTGAAGTAATAATGGTTCCCAATGCAGTGAATTTGGATTCTATTTTGCTTACCAAAATCTATTTCCTTTATCCCACCTGCTCATTCTATTTTTTCATTCTGATCTCCAAATGCCCAGAGCCATTCCTTTTTTCTTTGAGTTCTTGTATCTCATAGCTAGGTCTACTGCCTTCTGACATCCTGGATCCCATGGTGAGCCATTCAACATTGTTTTCATGAACATTCTAGCATTCTTTTTTTCTTTTGATATTCCACATATTGACTTAGTTCTTATTCGTAGGGTGTTCTGTTTTCCAAAGAAAATCTCAATTATAGGATATTATGTTCTCTATAAATCCATGATTTGGGGGCACCTGGGTGGCTTAGCCATTAAACATCTGCCTTTGGCTCAGGTCATGATCCTGGGGTCCTGGGATTGAGCCCACATCGGGCTCCCTGATCAACGGGGAGCCTGCTTCTTCCTCTCTCACTCCCACTGCTTGTGTTCCTTCTCTTGTTGACATTCTCTGTCAAACAAAAAAATAAATAATCTTAAAAAAAATCCATGATTGTCCCCTTTATTGTTGCATTGACAGCTGCCCAGTAATCCTTTCATCCACGTTTTATGTATTTATTATGACATTCTCCATGGCTGCTGTTACAAAACTTGTTCAGACTCTCTTGAACAATGTCTTTAAGTTGCTTACTTTGAATTATATCTCCCTTTGTTATTTTCTAACAGAACCCCACTTTTATTCAGGAAGCAAAATGTTCAGTCCTGAAGTAAAAATAATGATTGGTCGAAGTCAGGCATGCTAATTGCATTTCCTTTACCAGTTTAGGCCAAAGATATTAAAGGGATATCAGTTGGTGTCTTTTGATGATTTCTTTTCTACTTCCTTTGTCCCTTCTTTGGGAAAGTCATGTGAAATTGTGCTGCTTGGATCTGCAGAAGTCATCCTACCACTTTCAGGAGAACGTAGAGAAAGTTTCAAAGACGATTAACCCATGGGGCCTCTGGCTGGCTCAATCAGGAGAGCAACTAACTCTTGATCTTAATGTTGTGAGTTCAAGCCCCATGCTGGGGGTAGAGATTACTTAAAAATAAAATCTTTAAAGAAAAAGATGACAAACCTGTACCCTGATATTTGTTGAGCTCTTGAACTCATCCGGGAATTGCGTGTTTTCAGGCTTCTTATTATGTAAGATAATTAATTATCTTGAAATTACTATTAGTTCTTAATTATGCACTTTGAGAGCTAAATTATCCTAATGGATCCACTTTTTAAGCCCCAATCCTTATTACTGCTTTTTGATCTTAGCGGATGACATTGCCTCCTTTATTAACAATACCCAGACTATCCTGCAAGGGTACAGCCGGGTCATTACTCATCTCATCTCCCCTTTCTTGTATATAATAGGGTGAGGCCTTTCTTTCTTTCTTTCTTTCTTTCTTTTTTTTAAAATTTTTTAAATTTTTTATTCTATTTTTTAATAGATCACTGCATGGTTCTATTTTTTTAATGATGTTCAGTTAGCCCCTGTATTGTACATCATTAGTTTTTTTAAAAAAAGATTTTTATTTATTTATTTGACAGAGAGAAACATAGCCAGAGAGGGAACACAAGCAGGGGGAGTGAGAGAGGGAGAAGCAGGATTCCCACTGAGCAGGGAGCCCAGTGAAGGGATCAATCCTGGGACTCTGGGATCATGACCTGAGCTTAGGGCAGATGCTCAATGTCTGAGCCACCCAGGCGCCTGACATCATTAGTTTTTGATATAGTGCTCAATCATTCCAGTGCTTATCAAAACACATGCATTCCTTAATACCCATCACCTTGTTACCTCCTCCCTTTAGTACCTTCCCCTCTGAAACCCTCAGTTTGTTTCCCGAAGTCCATAGTCTTTCATGGTTTGTCTCCCTCTCTGATTTCTCCCCCTTCAGATTTCCCCCCCTTCCCCTCTGGCCCTCTATGCTGTTGCTTATGTTCCACATATGAGTGAAACTATATGATAATTGTCTCTCTGATAGATTTACTTCACTTAGCATAATCTCCTCCAGTCCCATCCACCTTGATGCAAATGGTGGGCATTCATTCTTCCTGATGACTGAATAATATTCCATTGTATATTTGAAGCACATCTTTATCCATTCGTCTGTTGAAGGGCATCTCAGCTCCTTCCATAGTTTGGCTATTGTGGACATTGCTGCTACGAACATTGAGGTACATGTGTCCCTTCAGATCACACATTTGTATCTTTAGGATAAATACCCAGTAGTGCAATTGCTGGGTTGTAGGGTAGCTCTATTTTTATGAAGTTAACTCATTTACCTATCTGTCAGTGTTCCCCAGCTTGTCTCTGCTCCAGAACATTGCTCCACCCATCTATTTCACCTAAACCTTTAATCTTTTTGTTTTATTTGCCTCCTCTTCAGCCTATTGGTTAACCCCACCCTAGGGTTATGGGAACGGTCAAACACGTGACATCTGATAGTGTACAGATGAGTTTGACAGCAGTTTACTAGTCACATACACTCACAGCCCAGAGAAGGACACCATTCCCAACACATGGTCACACTGGAGCTCTGTGAGCAGAGTGAACAACCAGGGGGTTGTAAGAGAAGGACTCCGAGTCTCAAGGGGATGCAGCAAACCTCAGTTCCCAAGGAAGCGTGTGATTTGTTTGAATAATACTTCTGTGGGCTGGCAGGGAACTGAAGTCTGTTACTTAGGGATAAAGAGGATTCTGCCTGGTCCCCATAATAAGGAGAGTTGTTTAGCTAGTAGAGCTTATCCAAACAACAATATGAATGAACATGTTGGCTTTTTTATTCTGACTTTGTGAATATTTTTCTATTCATTTAAGCATATACATCTGTAGTATATTATTCATGATTGTACAAAGGCCAAATTTTAGTTTCTTATTTGTTTCTGATGATATGCTTTTGTTATTTTTTTTGCTGACTATTCCTATACGTGATTTCTTTTTAAATTTAGGTATATTGTAGGAAATAGAAATTTTGTCAAAAATTTACAAAAGTATTAACTACATGTTCTCAATTCTCATACAAAACATTGATTCTAACTTATACTCCCAAAATATTTTAGAGTGCACATTTCTAAGTATTTTTGATTACCCCAAGCATTATACTATTTTAATTCACTCCAATGTGATAAGTAAGAAATTGTCACTCTTGTTTAAATCCTTGTTTCTCCATATGCTTATTTACTATTTATATGTCTTCATTCATAAACTATTAATATGAATTCCAGTTTTTCCTGTGACAATGTTTATATCATTTTCTGACTGAATACCTATGGAATATTTTTTGTTCTAGAAATAACTTTTTAAAATTCCCCTTATATGTCTTGTGACAAAATATTGCTGGAGCGGATATTTTTTATTTTTAATTTAAAATTACCTTGTTTTTCATTGGAGCCCTTTGCTGCTAAATATCAAAGTTTTCTTTGTCTAGGGCAATTATCTTCCCATTTCTGTACTATGTCTCGTCCTCAATTCATTCCTTCTGAAATTCCTATAATGACTACATTTGGTTTTCCTATTCTGTTACCTATATTTCTGATCATTTGTCTTTTATGTCTTTATTGGTTTGCTCTGGTTTTTCTAGGTGAATTATTAAAATGTCCTCTAATTTTTAAATTTTAAGCAGTTACTGTATCCATTTGTACATTTTTTTTTGTTTAGCAATCACATCTTTAACTTTTTCTCTGTTGTGAGTTTTGCCTTTTTTTAATTTCCTAGATGCAATATCATCTTAGATTTATCTGAAGGTTTAATTAGAGGTGGTCTAAAGCTTTTTTTCCACTTCTTTCAGTGGCCGTGTCCCATAGGATATATTTATTTACTGATTTCTTCTTTATGATGATGACTAATCTTTTAGAAAGAGATCATATTTTTCTATTTTTGAGAGGTGAAATGGGTGCTTTTGGATATCATTTAGGCCCCTAGTTAAGTCACTGCTACCCTAAAGGAGATGGGAAGATTTTATATTTCTTAAAGTTTAACTTTGCCAACTCATATATCTGACACCATTGGTGAAGATAAAAGGGCTGTATCCCATGTAGGAAGGTTTGCTACTGTCGTAAAAATTTCTTTTATGGGGGTGCCTGGGTGGCTCAGTTGGTTAAGTGACTGCCTTTGGCTCAGATCATGATCCCAGAGAGCTGGGATCGAGCCCCGCACTGGGTTGCCTGCTCGGCGGGAAGCCTGCTTCTCCCTCTCTCACTCCCCTTGCTTATGTTCCCTCTCTGGCTGTGTTTCTCTCTGTCAAATAAATAAATAAATAAATCTTTTAAAAAATTTTCTTTTATGAGGCTGTTATGGCGACCTAAATATAATTTAGCCAATGACCCTCTCTAGCTAACCCCCTCTGTGGCCAGTGGACTACATTCTCCATTTTATTTAGCTTGTTCCTTACCTAACAACTCAAGGATGTGACTTCAAAAGGAGAGTTTCCATCCTCGTACCCCCAACCAAAAGTCAGTAAGATGGAAATTAGGCTTTTGACAATTGTCCTCAGAGACTCCTTCACTCCTAGTGTCTTGTTTTCTACACCAGAAGTTGTTATTATTAGTTCTGTTTGGTGATAAAATCTGTGGTCTCCAAACACAGACTTTTTCAACTATCTGGTAAACAGGAGGTCCCTCAGTGATTCCCTCAATCCTATCTTTCCTGAGTGTATATTTCAGATATTTTTCTTTAATACTATTCAAAGTGTTGTCATATTGCTGAATTATTCCCTTGGTTCTAGTATCTATACATTTTCTCTCATTATTATATTTCTTATGATATTTTAAAGAAAATTTTATAGGAATACATGAGAGATATTTCTCTCCCTTTTATATTAAATACTTAAAATGGATAATTGGCACTTTTGTCCCTAATTTCTAGTCAATAACTCATTTGTTAAGTTTTTCAGTCTACTTCCTGCCTAAAATGTAAAACTAAAAACTCTGGCTATTTTAACCAATCTTACCTAATAATAAAGTTCTTACTTCTTACTCTCTGTATCAGTCAGGATAGGTTAGGTTATGCTGCGGTAACAAACAACCCCACAGTTTATGTCCTTAAGTAAGTAAGATGTATTTTGCTCAGTCATGCTGAATGCAAGGAACACTGATGTACATTATGTTCTCATGCTTCATCCTAAGCTTATGAAGCAACTTTTGACTAAACCTTTAGTCACCAAAAGGAAACAAAAGGAAGCATGAGAAAGTTCTCATTGGCTCTCAAAACATTCAGTGGAAAATAACACACACACTTTCAACCATATTTCGTTAGTCAAAACAAGTCAGGGAGACACACTCTTAATGCACACAAAGAACAGAGAGCTGCAATAATTACGGAGAGTTCTAATAACTATCACATTTCCTATCATTTTTAACCTTTAACACTATTGCCAACCCAAACTTCTGATTGTTTATCATATTTTTCTCCAACTTCTTTCCTTTTGCAATGATCTAAGTGTAGCTGATCCTTAAACTTCAATCCTTGTTCATTTTCCTTTTTATTTCCTTTTTCTGTCCTTGAGTAACCCTATAGTAACATTTAAACATCCATATATTGACCCAATCTTCCATCATTTATTTACCATTTATTTTCAGTCTTACCCATGTTATGAGACATTGAGATGATCAAGATAAAATCCCTATCTTCAGGAAGTCACAGATTATATATATGTGAATAATAATGATTAAAGCTCTGAAATTTTGGATGAAATCTGGTTCTTAGTCACTTTCAGGTAAAATTTGCATTTTGAATGTTTACATGAAAGAACTATGGGGAAAAACTATCATGAAAAATAAGTTTTAAGATGTATACCATATTTTATTTAATTTTGCATATGGATTTTTCCTGGTTGTGAAAACACTTCTGATTGGGAAATTTAAAACTGCAGGTGCTCGGGTTTGTTTTCTTTTTGTTTCCACTAAATCGATTAGAAAATACAAGAAATAACTGAAATCTTGGAAGTCAAACCCTACCTCTTCATCTGGGTCAAGCAGAATGTCAACCACTACATAGAGAGTGCCTCAAAAATACTTATGGAATAAAATATGTTTGTTCATTTATCTTCTATCTTAAGAAAATTTGGCTTTTCCATCCTGCTTATTACTGGAAACTTAAAAATCCATATGGAATATAAAGATTACTAAAACCATGCAATAAAGGCTACTATAGAAGATCTAGTTCTGGAGACTTAAAGCTACCACTGGGCATGTATGAGCAGGTTTCCTTACCTTGCTGTGATTTGACTTTTAAGCTTTAAGAATCAATAACTTAAAATAAGAATTTGTTGGTGATAAGTACAAGTCTAAGGAAATACTAGTTTATTTTCTGGACCTTTAGATTTGTGTATTTTTGAGCCATGCAAGTAGTCAAACATCCTTAAAACCCTTGATCACCAATATCACACCCTGCATATTTATATTATGTTGAAATATAATGTATAATTGTTATAGGCAATTTATAGAAGGTCAATCTGCACTGGTCCTAGAAAGGAAGACATCTGAGGCAGGTATTCAAATAAATAAGGTACAAACAAATAGATTTTCCATAAAACTCAGTAAATAACTGGTATAATGTGGAAGAAGGAAAGAGATAGAGAAAGAAGCATGATTTGATTGCTTTTTATTTCAGGATATGCAGAGTGTCTGAGTTGGATATTTTCGTAACATGAAAATCAGTTACTTGCAATTATTTTAGTCCCCAACACCTTGGAGAAACTCTTTATATAACAGACATCTGTTACAATCACTTGAACTATTAAGAAAGCCAAATTCAAGCATCATCTGAAATTTAAACAAAAAGCATGTATTTGGTGAAAACATGACTGACCCTGTAGGGTGACTCTGTTGGGTTCAAACCTGTAACGGGACAGTCAGCCTCAAACATGTATGTGAGTAAATGCCCACATCCTAACCAGATTAAAGGCGCATGTTTAGTACTTGGAGAAAATGTGAGGCTTTTCATGAGCAGGTGAGACCCTAAATGACTCGGCAGGAAGAAAACTTCTTAATCACATATTACATCAGTCATTACAAATGCTCTCGATGGAAACTTTCTCAATTAGTCAATGACTAAACCAGATCTAATCGTCTGGTAAGTAAATGGTCTTTTATCTAGATGTTTCTCTATTAAATCATGTTGGAGCATTTCACTAACACATTACACTCCAGACTAGTATTTTCTTATGTGGAACAAGAGGTTAGTTTTTTTTTGTTTTTTGTTTTATAATACAAGTTCAACTTTTTTCTTGTCAAATTTTGGTCATTTTTTAGCAGAGAATGGATAGAAAATGAATGATTTGGAATACAAATTTGAGTAGATTTGTTTAAGGAATAAAAGTACAATGCAACTGAGGATGATTTAAGCTATTTTATTTTCATGACTTGCTTTGGAATCGTCTCTTTATAATTACACGTATACAGATGAAAAGAATTGTATTATCCCCTCCTTGCTGTGAGGGCTGTGCTTTCTTTTCCTAATAGAACTCATGAGGCTTTCCATTAAATGTGTTTGAGTTTGGGACTCTGATTTCTCAGCTTACTGTTTCTAAGGAAGTGGACAGGAAAGCTTCTTAGTGTAAAAATAATGAATGAGCATTTGAAATGAATAAGAATTAGTCTCACCCTCTGTCCCACCTAGGCCACGTGTTTGCCTTGCGCCTCATTTCCCACAACTGGAAGCTCCCAGCTGAATGATCACATCCAAACATGCTGAGCTAATTGAAGAAAGGTGCTATATAAACACAAGGTGCTATTATTATGGTCATTTTCCCAGACCTTGGTCTTCCCCACCCACTTCCTCTAAATTTACAATGAGATGGAAAGCAGCCTCCCGTAAACGGATGCACGCTTTGAGAGAAATGCCTTTGGTGCCCTCAAGTGGTTTCCTGAAGTAGACATCACTTCGCCATGAAGCTTAAATCCAGGACAAAAAAACACTATTCCCTTTAACATGTCAGTTTAAAGGGAGAAAGGTGTACAACTGAAGCGTATTGGCTTCTTAGATTAATATTTTTTAAACAAAATTATTTCTATGTATAAAATGCCAAGTAGTCTTTACTGTTTTTAAAAATATTTTTAAAATAACATTTTCAGAGATAACATTAAAATTTTTAAAAATAGCATCAGTATCTTTCTGAATGAGCAAGGACAGGTAGAATAAATATTTTTCTTGATAATCTAATCCCTCAACCAGTTGTTAGGGCAAAATTTTCTATCCTTAACCTGGAGGGTGCATGATGGATGCATGAAGGTATATAGAAGTACTGAACAAAGAGCCGGTTCTTTATAAAGCTTTCCTAAATCTGTCTCTTGTTTCGAGTCTGACATTAGGAAGCTGGGTAAGGTCAGATAGTTACTTCTTCTAGCTGACCTCTTTTTTTAAATATATACCTAAAAGAAAAGCATTTCACTCAATGAGTGGTTTTTAAAGTTATCAATTGATTTAATCAGCTGAGCCTCTTTTTATGGAAGAAATATTCCATACAACACAAAACAAAAATGATCGTGGAACTATTCTAGCTTAGGCTGTGTTGAGGAGGATGACTTTTAGTTTTCTTTCCTTTTCATGTCCCAAAGTCCCTGATATACCTGAGAGAATCCCAGGACTCCAAGAACATGGTATTAAAATCCCTGTCCTAGTTATAACTACAGTTTATTTAGGTTTCAATTTTTAAAATATCATGTAGTTAATTTCTTTGTAGGTTCTTACGATTTAATTTTTTTAACGTTCTGTATTAAAACTTTTATTCACTTCAGTCATCAATGTGGGCACAGGCAGTGAAGTAGGAAAAGATGAATTTCCAAGGTTCCTGTCTATCCTCATGCTTTGGGGACTTTCTGAATCTACAAAGAATGCTATTTAATCATATGTAATGTTGGGTATAAGACACTCAACGTGATGTTGGATCTTGTCAGTGTAAGAAGCTGCTTGAGGCAAAATCTAATCAACAAAACTTTGAAGGCAATGGAGTACTAGCTCAGAACATAATTGGGTAATATTAAAAACACGGGTACCAAAAATTATATAATAGTCTAAATTGTATTGTTCAGAGGAAATGGAGAAAAGTACATTTTGCGGCAATCAGAACAAAGGACAGTGAGATAAGTTGAACCTAGAAAAACTGGTGACATTGGAGAGACAGAAAGGATCAGATGTTGAGGAGGGCTTTGTAAGTCCCCGGGGCTGAACTGAACGCCCTAAGCCTAGTTTTGTGAGGCTGTGTAGTATGCAGAACGACCAACAGGTGGCATCGGTAGCTCTGCGGCTGGACCCTGGCTTTACTCCTTAGTCAGGGAAAGGATGTTAGTAAAGATGCAAACAATATCTAGCCTTAAAAACCATTAGCTTCTTCTCCTCTCTTAAAGGGTGATATGAAGAAAAAAGTAATCCACTCTGTTCCCCTGCATACATTATTTTTGCTGTGCAAAATATTGAAAGATTACAACATATTTATGATATGAGAGCACAATTAATCTTTGAAATATATTTAAGTCCTAACCTTTACGCTAAGTAGATCATTCACTTTGGATATGTAGACTGCTGGTTTTAAGAATCACTATAATTTTCAGACATGAGTGCACAGAGTTATATGAAAACTTTCCCACCATCGAGTAGGCATGCCTAGGGAACTCTACCTGCTAGGTCAGTGTTACTCACACAGGTAGCACAAGATATCAGTTACTAGCTCTTCCAAGAAGTGGAATATGTTATATTGGAAACCTAATATAAGAGCTGGAACAAGAGAAAAAAAAAGAGCTGGAACATGACTAACATGAAAGGTCAAGTGCTATCTTCAAGGAACAAAACTCAGATAAGGTGAAAGGTAACATGGGAGTTAGCTGATCCTTATAAAATCACCGTAGATCTTATTTGGTGAAGGAACAATAAAAAAAAAAAAAAAATCCACCTCTCCCTAACAAAGTTGGTGGTTTTTCTTCTCTTAAACTGCTATTATTCTTCTTTCCCACTTCATACCCTGGCTCATGTGTTTTCTGGCGCTGGGGCAGATTGAAGTGAAAACAGGAAAATATCATTTCTCCTACACTGTTTCTTGCCAGGTCGGCTCTAGGAAGTGCTAAGAATCTGGAGGTGTGGACTCAAGTCAGTTCCTGAAACCTTCCTAAATCACTTAGGAAGTGATTTCCCCTGAGAGTAATCAAATGTTGTGGCCCAGACTAAGAACATTGCTAGAAAATCAGTTGACATATTTCACCATATTAATAGGCCAAATGAAAGAAAAATAGGGTAAACTCATAAGATGTTGGAAATGTATTTGAAAGTAATATTTATTTAAAAATGGAAACTATTTTAGTATACTTAGGATTAAAAGATGTATCCAAATAAATAAGGCAGTATGTTTTCTAGGGGGAAATAATATATAAATATTGAAAAGAAAGACCAAGAATTATTATTACATATAGATGATGTACTTAGCAGGAAAATGAATAAATTATTTGACAACTGTTTAGAACCAGGAGATTTAAGCGAATGATTATAATACCCATTTATGAAAATTATTAGGTATTCCTTATAATAACAAGTTATAATGTGAATGTGAAGTAGTCCACTTATAAGATCAAGAAAAATGAAACCATCATGAATGAAACATAACAACAAGTATTTTAGAAAAAAATTGGAAGGTATAATAGAAAAAATGTAATGGATGTATGATCTATTGTCTTACTGAAACTTGAAAAGTTTATTTTTTTAAGATTTTTTTACTTAGTCAAGAGAGAAGCATGAGTGGTGATGGAGGAGTAGAGGGAGAGGGAGAAGCGGGCTCTCCACTGAACAGAGAGCCCAACATGGGACCCCGGGATCATGACCTGAGCTGAAAGCAGATGCTTAACTGACTGAGTCACCCAGGTGTCCCATAAGGTTTATTTCATTGACTATCCCAGCATTGGGGCACCAACGTGTAACTGTGTTAGAGTTATGAAAAATCTCTGCTTTTAAATCTGTACCTTCAGCTAAGGATCTTAGACTTTTAAAGTTGTTACTCTGTGCTTAGGCTGTCTACTACTATTAGAAGCAACTGGTTCACCTTGAAATCCCCATACCCTACATATTCTTCTTTGTTCAGGCCACATAGACTCCCAAGCTTTGCTTTCCATGGGCCTTTCATTACATGTGACCACAGACAGCCAATACATGTCCTTAGTTGCAAGAGTTCCCCCCCTTAATGGCACCACAATTTTTCACTGTTGTCAGCATGAACAAAGCCAGATGAATCCTACCTTTCACCAACTTGGCTGGTGGAATGGTTGCTAATTGTAACCATTCCCAGTGCTAGCTTTTGGGTTAGTTTAGTGGTAAATGAGAGTTTAATTTATAACATAAAGAGTCCAACAAAACATTATTATAAGCAAAAAGAATGATGGGTTAGGCAAGAAAAGACGATTAAAGATGGCGGTAGCTGGCAGACTCTTAGGTGCTGGAGAAGTAGGTGTAGATTTACCCAGACAGGAAGAATGTTTGCACTCATGCCCCAGCCTCTTCTGCTACTGCTGGGACCCACATAGGACATATTCCTGACCCTGGACACTGCCCCTGGAATCACTGCCCCTAGAAACCAGAAGTAGTGGCTGCTTCTACTACTACCTGTCAACACAATATTAATTTCCAATTATAACCTAGGTGGGCCATGTCTGATCAGCATGGTGTAAACAATTTGACCCAAACTTGAACTATGGAAGTTGGGAATGCAAAGATTTTGCATTTGTAAGTCTTTTCAGAAGTCGGCTTTATCAGGAGAGGGAGTTCCTAAGCAAAGGAAGAGGTTCTTTTCCTGCAAACAAACAAACGAAAAAGACAAATATCAGTGAGTAGGGCAAGTTCTCTCTCCTCTCTTCTCTATTTTCTCCCTGAAAAACAGTTTTTCTCAACATTTCTACCTCATGATTTTTGTTTCCAAAGGAATTTTAGGATAACCTAATATATTTTGTAAGTATTAAGTAGAGTTCAATTGATTCACATATGCAATTATATTTTATAACAAAGTTTGTATATATTTTCACATGAAGATAAATTCACTAAATTTTTTCCAAGGATACCTTTTCTTCCTTTTTCAAGTGAGGTCTTTGTATTATTTTTAAACTAACTATTGCCAAAACTGTAAAGACTTTTTGAATTTGTAAGAATTTGATTTTGATTTGTAAATTAGTCAAATCAAATTTGAATTTGATTTGTAAATTAGTCTTATTGAAATGTAATATATATTTAGAAAAGTATACATATCATGTGAATTTTCATCAATCAAATATACCCTGATAATCAGCATCCAAGTCAAGAAACAAAATATTACCAAGACCCAACACCAAAGACACAATCTTAAGCATAATTAGCTTGAGATCTATCCATGTTGTTTGTATGTAACAATAATTAATTATCCTTTAAAGTTGAGTGGCATTTCATTGTATGTATATATCACAATATATTTGTTCTTTCACCTGTTGATGGTCATCTGACTTGTTTCCAGGTTTTGGCTATTACGAATGAAGCTGCTATGAGCATTATGTATAAGACTTTGTATGGATATATGCTTTAGGGCAGATACTCTGGCTCTTTTGGTTTCCTCAAATTTCCACCATTATTATGACTCAGAAACTACTGGACAATGCCTGAGTCTTCTCTCTTATGTTGTGTCATGGCAAATATTTCCAGATTGGAACAAAAATGCAGGGCTCACCTTCATATTTGTTATCCTGGAACCACTGTTCTCAGTTGCTAAATATCTAAATTCTTGAAGACTGCCTAATGAATTTTTTCAAGTTGTTAGTGTCAGCTATGAGGGTAAATTCAGTCTCTCACTCCATCTTGGGCTGGGTTTTTTTGTTTTTTGTTTTAAGCTTTATTTATTTATTCCAGAGAGAGAGAGAGTGCACACAAGTTGGGGGAGAGGCAGAGGGAGAGAATTCTCAAGCAGACTCCCCACTGAGCATAGAGCCCAATGCAGTCTTGATCACAGGACCCCGAGATCATGACCTGACCCAAAATCAAGAGTCAGATGCTCAATGGATGATGGAACCACCCAGGTACTCCAGTCCCGGTGTTTTTCAATGATAGCTTTATTGAGATGATTCATCTGAGAAATTCACTGTTTTGAAGAGTGCAATCCAATGGGCTTTAAGATAGTCACAAAGGTATGTATTCAGTATCACTAATTACAGAATATTTTTATCACCCCCAAAAGGTACCATGATAAATCACTTGCTGTTCCTGACCCTCACCCCATCCCTTGGAACCTTTGAATCTGTATTCTGTCTCTGTACATTTGCCCATTCTACATACTTTATATGTGTGAAGTTATACAATGTGGACTTTATGTTCAATTTCTTTCATTTGGAATGTTTTCAAGGATCATGCATGTAGCAGAGCCTCATTCCACTTTAGGGCTAGGTAATATTTCAACATACAGCTATAGCATATTTATTTATATATTCATCAGTTGATAGGCATTGGGTTGTTTCTGTTTCCACTTTCTGGCTATAATGATAGTGTTGTTGTGCAACATTTGTTGTTGCACATTTCTGTGCAAATTTTTGTGTAGACATGTATTTTCATTTCATTCAGCTATATACCTACCTAGGAGTGGAATTCCTATGATTAACTTTTTAGATCTTCTAACTTTTTAGATTTTTAGGTCTGTAAATCTTATGTTCCCATCAGAAGTATATGAGGTTTCAGTTTTTTTGTTTTTGTTTTTGTTTTTGTTTTTTTCCTTTGCTTGGGAGGGGCAAAAGCAGAGGGAGAAAGAGAGAGAATCTCATGCAGGCTCCATGCCCAGCAGAAAGCCTGATGCAGGGCTCCATCCCAGGACCCTGAGATCACGACCTGAGCTGAAATCAAGAGTCTGACATTTAACCCACCTGAGCTGCCCAGCCGCTCCCAGTCTTCCAATTTATCCACATCCTTGTTAACATTTGTCATTGTCTTTTTGATGACAGACCTCCTAGTGGATGTCCCATGGTATTTTACTGTGGTTTGATTCACATTTCTCCTTGCCTTAGTTTCAGTAGTTTCTTTCCAGTGTTTCTAGTACATTTCTTTCTACTGGTTTTCTTGAATTGCTAGAGATTCTAGAAAATGTGAATATGACATATGAAATATAATGATAATTAGAAAATGTGTAGTAGTTCTATTTTATTATTGTATTCCATGTCTTTACCTTCAGTTTTACTTTCTTCCATCAAAAAGGTTCTCCTTAGAAAATATTCTTCTAGACCTAGTTTCCTGATTTTTAAAAGAGAAATGTGAGTGTGGCACTTTAATATGACTATTTATTATAAAATAATTTTCTTTTTTGGACCTGATACTTTAATAAACTTATATTGTCAATAAAACTTAAACCATGCTTTTATTCTTGAGATGGGCAATATCCTATTTGATTATGGTATATATTCTTTTATCATGGCACCAAAGTTACATACTAACATTATTGATATTTTAAAATCTTTTTATTTTCGTTTGTGAGTTTGGCTAGCAGTTTACAGTTATCTGAATCATTTTATGCTTTTTTTTCAGGATTTAAGTTTAGATTTTATAAAGCAAATTAAATTTCAGGTTCACTTTATTAATTTCTTTCTCCTTTGTGTTATTAGAGAGTTTGACTTATATATCTTTATTTTTATAACAGTTTTGTTCGAATTTTTCTTCTTTCTCTTCCTTCTTTCCTTCCTCCCTCCCTCCCTCCCTCCCTCCCTCCCTTCCTTCCTTCTTTCCTTCCTTCCTTCCTTCCTTCCTTCCTTCCTTCCTTCCTTCCTTCCTTCCTTCCTTTTTTTTAAGAGAGGGAGGGATTGTGAAGGGGCAGAGAGAGAGAGAGAGAGAGAGAATCTTCAGCAGCCTCCATTCTCAGGCAGCAGCCCGACACAAGGCTCTAGCTCAAGACCCTGAGATCAGGACCTGAGCTGAAATCAAGAATCAAAAGCTTAACTGACTGAGCCACCCAGGTGCCCAAAGGTGTATCTTTTTATATTTTATATTTACATAGAAAAATATAATTATCATAACAATGTTGTTATGTTATTTGCCTCTTGTGGCTTAAAGCCTAAAAGGCCCAATACTATATGAGCCCTGCTATTTGGAGACAAGAGGGAGGAACTCGAATGGCTCAACCGCCAGCTTCCCTTCTCACTCTGCTCCTGTACTGATGGAGCTCTAGTTAAGCAGCCCTCCTATTACAGAGAACAGGCACAGTTCCTTTTTGTCCTTGAGTTCCCTGACAGTCCATGGAGTTATTCAAACAAGCCAATTACATCCTCTCACAGGAATCAGGGGGCATCTTATTTTCCTGATACTAAAGTCTAGTTCCCATAGTCCATGGTTGTTCATTTTGTTGCTAAATGTACCTGTATATGGTTCTACCTGGGCCTCCCCCCGCGAGGCTGTGTGTATATACGACTAATACCCTGCTGTTGACCTCATCTGTCCGGTGTCATGGGTCGGATGTTTGGTCACCCCCCCATCCTATGGTAGAAATCCTTCCCACATGAGCAGGGTGAAGAGGAGGCCAATAAAATACTTCTGTACATAAGATTTTGTTTTCAAATAAAAAAATTATTATGTACTTTCTTGAAGATTTTTTTCTGCAAGCAACCCACTGATTCATAAAAAAGATGCAACTATATTTAAAATGATACGATATCAATTTCAAAACAACATCAAAAGTGACTATTTTTAACCATACTCAGCTCATAACAGAGCAAATGGGTAAGTGAAATAATTCATGCGATAGAGTATTACTATATGAACTGGCAACAGAAAAGTTGGTAAAGGAATGTAAAGGATAATCAACTTTGTCTTTTAAGAATTAGAACCAAGGGGCTCCATAACCATCTGCCATTCGCTCAATGTTGTACCTATGGTTACATAGGTACATAGGTAACACATACATATGTATGTGATGGGAATTCTAGGGATCTTCCCCATCCTTCTTTTAAGGTCCAGGTCAATTGTGGTCAAATATAATGCTTGTACTGATTTACTCTCTGTCCTAAGCAGTCATCTGCATAGGTTCCTTTGTGTGGCATAGTAATCATTCAGATCTTGGGTCATTGGCAATCCTTAGAGCCACTGGATACTTTTGCCCCAATTTCTCAATTTCAGCCATTACAATGTCAGTTATATAAGGGATACACTTGGCATACAGACAGCCCATTAATGACTATACTAAGTCAAGTTTGGCCTTAATGGAAAAGTTGATAAAGTTGGTTATCAGCCAGGATGTGGTAAGGTGGGTCCAGCAGTGTTATCTTGGAAGAACAAACAGGAAGGCTGTTGGAGGTCTTCTCTTTCCTTGAGTGCACTGGGATATTTTCTTTCTTTTTAGATTTTAATCTATCCTTCTTTTAAGCCTCCTATCTTGGAGACTAACCATTTCCTTCATGGTCATATACTTACTTGCTTTCTTTTTTCTCCATTTCACACCACACTCTTCTTTCTTTCTTTTTTTTTTTTCTTTTCTTTTTTTCTTTCTTTCTTTTCTTTTTTATTTTAAAATACTAGACTTTAGTATCAGGAAGATTTTATTTATTTATTTGACAGAGAGAAACACAGCTAGAGAGGGAACACAAGCAGGGGGAGTGAGAGAGGGAGAAGCAGGCTTCCCGCCGAGCAGGGAGCCCGATGTGGGACTCGATCCCGGGTCTCTAGGATCATGACCTGAGCCGAAGGCAGTCACTTAACTAACTGAACCACCCAGGTTCCCTTGTTTCTTTTTTGAAGATGTTTCAAAAAGTAATTAAACTTAGCATGTTCAAAGCAAACAGAACACAAATGAAGTGGAAATAACATAGACGTCTGTGATCAAGTTCATGTTGTAACTTCCCTGTGACCCCCACCTAGGCAGAAGCAATTGGGAGAAGAACAGTAATCAATATCTGAGATGTTAAAACATAAAAAATAGTATCTTGGGTTTTGGTAAATGTGTTTTGAAACTTTTGGTAAACATCAGTGTTTTTATTATGTTGGATCAGTAAACCTGTACCAAACTATAGCCATAAAATTAGCTGTGTTTCTCAAAGTTCCAAAACAGGAACTTTACCAACAAGCAACCCTCAGATTGTTCCCTGAGATTAAGAGTCCCTTATGGTTTGTCTCCCTCCCCAGTCCCATCTTGTTTCATTTTTATCCCCTCCCTACCCCCCACAATCCACCACCCTGCCTCTCAAATTCCTCATATCAGAGAGATCATGTGATAATTGTCTTTCTCTGACATTATACTGGCTCAGTATAATGTATGGTCCTAACGGGCCCATACCTGTTTTTTGAATGACCTGTGAGGTAAGAATTATTTTTCCTTTTTAAAAGGCTACAAAAACAAACAAACAAGCAAATATCGAACATTATGTGACAGAGACCAAATACAGACTGCAAAGTCTACATATTTAATATGATCCTTCTTAGAAAGATGTGCAGACTTCTATTCTAAAGTGGTACAGACTAGACTGGACTGATCACCAATTTCTTATTTCTTAAATGATCAATTCCAAAGTTCTCAGATATTCTTGATTCACTGTGTCCATCTTTTGTAATCTGATCATTTTCATGGGTCCCTATGACTAAAGAAATAAGTAAGTAAGTTCTACTTACTGAGTAGAGGGTACAGACAACACAATACATATTATGTGCTAACAATTTAATAGCAATTTGAAAAACATGATACATGTAAGTTAAAAGAAAAAATGGTGTTTTCATTTCATTTTAAGTAACCATAGTTACTTATTAATGTGTGTGTGACTGCTTGCCCTGGATAAACGTCTTAAAGCCTGAAATGAGATCAGACATCATCATTCTCATTTCCTGCTCTGCAGTAATTTTCCGACCCTTCTTAAAGCAGCATGCACTGAAAAAACATCTTCATAGAGATATGTCATTGAAGGAGCATAGCATAATCCACTTTGAAATTGAATGCTACCTCTATCTCGGATATTTTAGGTCAGACAGATTCAGAGTATCACTGCCCTTGCCTGGGAAAGGTAAAAACACAATGAGTTTGTTGTGGCTAACTCTTAGCCCTGGCACACAGTTGGAGAACTTTAGGAAGAGTTGCTTTATCATAAAAAGTACAAACCTCAGAGTTATGTCTGCTGTAAGAACAATTTTTAGCATTTGTCTGAGCCATTTAATTTTAATCACATGTTATGAAAGTCTACAGGACAATCATAAAAGTCTGTTATTAGCAACAACAGTAGCTAATCCTTAGTTTTACTGTATGTCAGGAGAATTGATATTGTAACAACTTTGTATCTTCCAATACATAAAAATGGTTTATTTCTCAATTTCTTTAGCTCAATTTCTCTTACCAAACTTTTATAATATCCAGTGTACCAATTTCATACATATTTTTTAAAAAATTGTCCTAATTATTTCATGATATTTGTTGTTATTATGTATTGTGTCTTTGAATTTCATGTTGAATTATTTGTTGATAGTAGGTAAGTATACACTTTGTATATTTTCCTCTTTGCTGAGCTTAATGTTAGTCATATTACTTCTATTGCAATCAATTAATTGCAATCAATCAATTAATTTATCTATAAATAAAGATAAATTTACTTATTTTTCAACTTGTAAGCCTTTTATTTCTTGGCTTATTTCTTATTTTTTTATTTTTAAAAAAATTTTTTAAAAGGTTTTATTTATTTATTTGACAGAGAGAAACACAGCTAGAGAGGGAACACAAGCAGAGGGACTGAGAGAGGGACTGTGGGGCTCCATCCTGCGTCTCCAGGATCATGACCTGAGCCGAAAGCAGTCGCTTAACCAACTAAGCCACCCAGGTGCCCCTTATTTCTTATTTTAGGAAAGTATGTTAATTCATAAATGTCCTTAATCATGGGCATTATATTTTGTCAAATGTTCTTTTTCTGCATTTATTCAGAAAATCACATGTGTTTTCATCTTCATTAATGTCATGAATTATACTGACTGATATTGGAATGCTAAACCAACATTGCCTTCCTGGAACAAACTGGGGTCATTCATAATGTATTATTCTATTTGTTATTTATTTATTTACATTTATTTTTGTTGATTTTTATTTTTTTCCATAACCGGCTACCCTATCCCTCCCCTCTACCAACAAGCAACCCTCAGATTGTTCCCTGAGATTAAGAGTCCCTTATGGTTTGTCTCCCTCCCCAGTCCCATCTTGTTTCATTTTTATCCCCTCCCTACCCCCCACAATCCACCACCCTGCCTCTCAAATTCCTCATATCAGAGAGATCATGTGATAATTGTCTTTCTCTGATTAATTTATGTCGCTTACCATAATACCCTCCAGTTCCATCAACATTGTTGTAAATGGCAGGATTTCATCCTTTTGATGGCTGCCTAGTATTACTGTGTGTGTGTGTGTGTACACCATATCATTCAGTTGTTGATGGGCATCTAGGTTCTTTCCATAGTTTGGCTATTGTGGACATTGCTGCTATAAACACTAGGGTGCATATGCCTCTTTGGATCACTATATTTGGTAAATGTAGGGTAAATACCCAGTCATGCAATTGCTGGGTTAAAGGGTAGCTCTATTTTCAACTTTTTGAGGAATCTCTGTACCGTTTTCCAGAGTCACTGCACCAGATTACATTCCCATCAACAGTATAAGAGTGTCACCCTTTCTTCACATCCTCACCAACATCTGTTGTTTCCTCCTTTGTGAATTTTAGCCATTCTGACTGGTGTGAGGTGGTATCTCACTGTGGTTTTTATTTGTATTTCCCCGATGTTGAGGGATGTTGAGCACTTTCTCATGTGCCTGTTGGCCATTCTTTAGAGAAATGTCTGTCCATGTCTTCTGCCCATTTCTTGATTGAATTATTTGTTCTTTTGGTGTTGAGTTTGATAAGTTATTTATAGATTTTGGATTATCAGCCTTTTATCTGATATGTCAGTTTCAAATATCTTCTCACATTCTGTTGGTTGTCTTTTGTTGACTAATTCCTTTGCTGTGCAAAAGCTTTTGATCTTGAAGTCCCAGTAGTTTATTTTTGCCATTGCTTCCCTTTACTTACCTGATATTTCTAGGAAGAAGTTGCTGTGGCTGAGGTTGAAGAGGTTTCTGCCTTTATTCTCTTCAAGGATTTTGATGGATTCCTGTCTCACATTAAGGTCTTTTATCCATTCTGAGTCTATTTTTGTGTGTGGTGTAAAGAAATGATCCAGTTTCATTCTTCTGAATGTGGCTGTCCAATTTTCCCAACACCATTTGTTGAAGAGACTGTCCTTTTTCCATTGGACATTATTTCCTGGTTTGTCAAAGATGAGTTGACCATAGAGTTGAGGGTCCATTTATGAACTCTCTATTCTGTTCCATTGATCTGTGTGTCTGTTTTTGTGCCAGTACCATATTGTCTTGATGATTGCACCTTTGCAATACAGCTTGAAGTCTGGAATTGTGATGCTGCCAACTTTGGTTTTCTTTTTCAACATCCCTCTGGCAATTTGGAATTTTTTTCTGGCTTAAAATTTTAGGTATTTTGTTCCTTTGAGAAAATCTTTGAAAAAATTGATGGTATTTTGATAGGGGTTGCATGAAATGTGTAGATTGCTTTAGGTAGCATAGACATTTTCACAATATTTGTTCTTCCAATCCATGAGCATGTAACTTTTTTCCATTTCTTTGTCTCTTCCTCAATTTCTTTCAAAAGTACTTTACAGTTTTCTGAGTACAGATTCTTTGCCTCTTTGGTTAAGTTTATTCCTAGATATCTTATGGTTTGGGGTACAATCTTAAATGGGATCAACTCCTTAATTTCTATTTCTTCTGTCTTGTTGTTGGTGTATAGAAATGCAACTGATTTCTGTGCATAGATTTTATATCCTGACACTTTACTGAATTCATATATGAGTTCTAACAGTTTTGGAGTGGAGTCTTTTGGGTTTTCCACATAAAGTATCATATCATCTGCAAAGAGTGAAAGTTTGACTTCTTTGCTGATTCAGATCCCTTTTATTTCTTTTTGTTATATGATTGCTGAGACAATCAGAAATTACGATTTCTAGTACTATGTTGAATAGCAGTGGTGATAGTGGACAGTCCTGCCATGTTCCTGACTTTAGGGGAAAAGCTCTCAGTTTTTCCCCATTGAGAATGATATTCGCTGTGAGTTTTTCATAGATGGCTTTTATGATAATGAGGTATGTACCCTCTATCCCTACACCGTGAGGAGTTTTGATCAAGATAGGATGCTGTACTTTGTCAAGTGCTTTTTCAGCATCTATTGAGAGGATCATATTGTTTTTGCTCTTTCTTTTATTAATGTACTATATCACATTGATTGATTCGTGGATGTTGAACCAATCTTGCAGCCAAAGAATAAATCCCACTTGGTCGTTGTGAATTATCCTTTTAATGTACTGTTGGATTCTATTGGCTAGTATTTTGGTGAGAACTTTTGCATCTGTGTTCATCAAGGATATTGGTCTGCAAATCTCTTTTTTGATGAGGTCTTTGTCTGGTTTGGGGATCAAGGTAGTGCTGGCCTCATAAAATGAGTTTGAAAGTTTTCCTTCCATTTCTATTTTTTGGAACAGCTTTAGGAGAATAGGTATTAATTCTTCTTTAAATGTTTGGTGTAATTCCCTCGGGAAGCTGTCTGGCCCTCAGTTCTTGTTTGTTGGGAGATTTTTGATGACTGCTTCAATCTCCTTCCTGGTTATGGGTCTGTTCAGGTTCTCTATTTCTTCCTGTTTCCATTTTGGTAGTTTCTATGTCTCTACGAATGCATCCATTTCTTTTAGATTGTCAAATTTCCTTGTATATTGTGGCTCAGAGTATGTTCTAATTGTTTGTGTTTCTTTGGTGTTGGTTGTGATCTCTCCCCTTTCATTCATATTAATTTGGGTACTTTCTCTTTTCTTTTAGATAAATTTGGCCAGGGGGTTATCAATCTTGTTAATTCTTTCAAAGAACCATCTCCTAGTTTCTTTGATTTGTTCTATTGTTCTTTTGGTTGCTATTTCATTGATTTCTGCTTTGATCTTTATTATTCTCTTCTCCTGGTGGGTTTAGGCTTTCTTTGATGTTCTTTCTCCAGCTCCTTTAGGTGTAGTGTTAGGTTGTGAGACCTTTCTTGTTTCTTGAGAAAGTCTTGTATTGCTACTTTCCTCTCAGGACAGCCTTGCTTTGTCCTAAAGATTTTTATCAGTTGTTTTCATTTTTATTTGTTTCCATGATTTTTTTAAAAAATTTTTCTTTAATTTCCTGGTTTTCCCATTCATTCTTTAGTAGGATACACTGGAGTCTACATATATTTGAGTTCTTTCCAACTTTCCTCTTGTGCTTAAGTTCTAGTTTCAAATCATTGGGGTCTGAAAATATGCAGGGAATGATCCCAATATTTTGGTACCAATTGAGACCTGATTTGTGACCCAGGATGTGATCTCTTCTGGAGAGTATTCCATGTAGAGTATTCTCAGTAGAGAAGAATGTGCATTTTGTTGCTTCGGGATGGAAGGTTCTGAATATATCTGTGTTGTCCATCTGGTCCAGTGTGTCATATAAAGCTTTTATTTCCTTGTTGATCTTTTGCTGAGATGATCTGTTCATTTCAGTGAGGGGGGTGTTAAAATCTGCTACTATTATTGTATTATTATCCACGTGTTTCTTTGATGTAGTTATTAATTGGTTTATATAATTGACTGCTCCCATGTTAGGGGCATATATGTTTAAAACTGTTAGATCTTCTTGTTGGACAGACCCTTTAAGTATGATATAATGTCCTTCCTCATCTCTTATTATAGTCTTTGGCTTAAAAACTAATTTGTCTGATATAAGGATTGCCACCCCAGCTTTCTTTTGATGTCCATTAGCATGGTAAATGGTTTTCCGCCCCCTCACTTTAAATCTGGAGGTGTCTTTGGGTCTAAAATGCATTTCTTGGAGACTGCATATCGATGGGACTTGTTTTGTTTTTGTTGTTGTTGTTGTTTTTTGTTTGTTTTTATCTATTCTGATACAGTGTCTTTTGATAGGGGAATTTAGCCCACTTCTATTCAGGGTAACTATTGAAAGACATGAATTTAGTGCCATTGTAATGGCTGTAAGGTGACTGTTACTGTATGTTGTCTCTGTTCCTTTCTGGTCTATTAGTTTTAGGTTCTCTCTCTGCTTAAAGGACCCCTTTCAATATTTCCTGTGGGGCTGTTTGGTGTTTGCAAATTCTTTTAGTTTTTGTTTATTCTGGAAGCCTTTTATCTCTCCTATTTTCAGTGACAGTCTAGCTGGATATTGTATTCTTGGCTGCATATTTTTCTCATTTAGTGCCCTGACTATATCATACCAGTCCTTTCTGGCCTTCCAGGTCTCTGTGGATAGGTCTGCTGACAGTCTAATATTTCTGCCATTGTATGTTACAAACCTCTTGTCTTGAGCTTCTTTTAGGAGTTTGTCTTTGTCCCTGAGACTTGTAAGTTTTACTATTAGATGGCGGTTTTCTGTGCCTTTTGGATTTTGATGCTTGTTCCCTTTACCAAATTATAGAAATTCTCTACTATAAGTTGCTCCAATATACCTTTTGCCCCCCTCTCTCTTTCTTCTTCTGGGATCCCAATTATTCTAATATTGTTTCATCTTATGGTATCACTTATCTCTCAAGTTCTCCCCTCATGGTCCAGTAGTTGTTTGTCTCTTTTTTTTCTCAGCTTCTTTATTTTCCATCATTTGGTCTCCTATATCACTAGTTCTCTCTTCTGCCTCATTTATCCTAGCAGTAAGAGCCTCCATTTTTGATTGCACCTCATTAATAGCTTTTTAAAAATTTCCACTTAGTTAGATTTTAGTTCTTTTATTTCTCCAGAAAGGGATCCTCTAATATCTTCCATGCTTGTTTTGAGCCCAGCTAGCACCTTGATAATTGCCATTCTGAACTCTAGTTCTGACATATTACTAATGTCCCTATTGATTAGGTCCCTAGCCATCGGTGTTGCTTCTTGTTCTTTTTCTTTGAGGTGAGTTTTTCCACCTTGTCATTTTATTCAGATAAGAATAGGTGAATAAGGAAACAAAATATTAAAGGGTAATGATGGCCCCAGAAAAATATACACTACCAAAATCAGAAGAGACCTGAAGCTGGGGAGGGAGAAGAAAGGAAAAAAGAATCTATATCTCTATATCTATCTATCTATCTATCTATCTATCTATCTATCTATATATCTATCTATCTATCATCTATCTATCTCTCTATCTCTATCTATCTGTCTCTCTCTCTATATCAATAGATGGTGAATAGAACAGAATTAGATTGGTAAATGGAATAGAAACACACTTGATATGGGGTATATTTTGGCTGTTAAAAGAAACTGCCTCCCAAAATTTTAAAGAAAAAAAAACTTATAAATGTACAAAAATAAAGGTATACTTGATGAAGAGTTGGAATATGTCTGTAAAGATGAAAATTAAGAAGAATTCTAGGGGCCTATGGGTGGCTCAGTCATTAATCGTCTACCTTTGGCTCAGGTCATGATCCTAGAATCCCGGGATTGAGCCTCATGTCAGGCTCCCTGCTTAGTGGGAAGCCTGCTTCTCCCTCTCTCTGTCAAGTAAATAAATAATATATTTTTTTTTAGTTTCTAAAAAAGTAATTGATAAGAAGTTTGTTGAAGAAGAAAAAAGGAAAAAAAAGAAGAAAGAATGTGATGAGGGTGGCGATTAGAACAAAGCCTTGCGCTAGATTTAAGGTATATTTTTATGTATTAGAAGAAAATGTATCCCAAAGTTTTAAAGAAAGAAAAAACATCTATATGTATATAAAAAATAAGCTTAAATACAGTGAAGAGATAGAATATGACTAAAATAATGAAAATTAAAAGATTTTTTTAAAAAAGGTATTGATAAGATGAAATAGTTGAAAAAAACATTAAAATAGGAAAGAGAAAAAATTTAAAAGTAGAATAAGAAAAAAAGAAAATTAAAAAATTTAACTTTGAAAAACTAAAGTATCATGGAAGAAAGCCATGAATTCTACATGATGCATTCCCTTTACTCTGAAGTTAGGCAGTTCTCATTGATCAGTGAAGTTGGTCTTGGCTGGATGTTCTCACTGATCTTCTGGAGAAGAGGTCTGTTGTAGTGATTCTCAAATGCCTTTGCCTGAGATGGAATTGCCCGGCCCTCACCAGGGGCCAGGCTAAGCAATCTGCTCAGGTTTGCTCTCGGAGCTTTTGTTCCCCGAACAATTTCTGTACAGCTTTGGAGGACCAGTGGCCTCCCAGTCTCCAGCCCAGAGGAGCCAAAATCTGGGGGCCTCACTCCTCAGTGTTCCCCCAGAGAAAAGCAGTCAATCACACCCATCTCCCTGGTCTCCAATTGCACTCTGTGCTCACCTGGCCTGTGACTGAGCATTTCTATCTCTGGTGCTCGGCCCTGTTTGGAGTCCCCAAACCTAGAAGATTCCAGTGTGCTTCTGCTGGAGGAAAGAGGGGGTCTCTCCAGATCTGCCACTTGCGGGGTCCCTGTTCAAAGAGCAGTGGCATGACTGCACCTTGGTTTATGGTTTAAGGTAACCCTGAGCTGAGAACACACTCCTCAGCTTTGTCTCTGCAGCAGGCTTTCCCACCCTGGTACCTGGGAGCTCTGCCATGCTCAGGCACCCCAGGTCCTTCTGCGAGTCCTGAGACCGTACTCTCCCAGCAAGGGTCCCAGCCCCCAATTAGCCTCTGGGGTGATGTCCCTTAGTGGAGCAGACTTCTAAAGGTTCTGATTTTGTGCTCTGCTGCTCTACCACTTGCTGGGAGCCGGTCCTACCTGTCGCGGTCTATCTTTCCAAATGTTGCCTCCAATTCACTTCTCTGTGCATCCTACCTTCCAGAAAGTGGTCAGTTTTCTGTTCCTAGAATTGCTGCTCTTCTTCTCTTTGATCGCTTATTGAGTCTGTAGGTGTTCTGACTGGTTTGATAACCATCCAGCTGAACTCCTGGGTCCTGATGATACCTAGCTCTCCTACTCCTCCGCCATCTTGCTCCTCCCCCCCGTATTATTCTTTGTATACTAGGTTATATTATACTATTGCCAGATTAGATTGGCAATAGATTGCTGATGATTTTTTTTCCCATTTGTGTCCATAACATGTTAGTCTGAACTTTCTTTTTCTGAAGTATCTTTGTTTGGCTTTAGATAAAAAATAATTATGTTCTCACAAAATGAGTTGGGAAGTGTTTACCTCTTATCTATTTTCTGAAGGAGTTTGTTTAGGGTTGGTCTTATTTCTTAAGTGTTTGATAGAATTCATCAGTGTACAATCTGGGTCACCTAAAAGCCTGAGGAAAATGTACACACACACACACACACACACACACACACTTATATATACAGTGCTTTCAACTTCTCTAGCAGATATAAGAGCATTTGAGATTTCCTTTTTCTTCTTGTATCAGCACCAACTTTGGTCATTTTCATCTTTCATGGAATTTGTCCATTTCATCTGGGTTTTCATGTTTATTGGCATAAAGTTGTTTGGAATATTCCTCAAGTCCTTTTGTATGTTTATAGTATCTGTGGTGCTGACATTTATTTGATTCCTGATGTTAATAATTTATATCTCCTCTCATTTTTCTTGATCAGTTTAGCCATAAGTTTATCAATTTTATTGATATTTTTATTGATCAAAACCTCAGATTTTGCCTTAGGGGATTTCCTATTGGTTTGTCTATTTTTTATTTTGTTGACTTCTACTTATTTTGGGTATAATTGATACTTGTTTTTCTAGTTTAAGATGGAGATCTAGATTATCAATTTTATAATTATTTATTTTCAGCATTTTATGGAAAGATTTGATCACTAGGTGGCAGCAATATATAGGGAAGGACACAAATTCTGACTCTTTAAGGAAAACAACTGTTCAAGAGAAGCACAACCAGCTTGTTGGCCTCCCAGTAACTGGTAACAGCCCATTACTTGCTGATCTTCACTAGGAATGCATTCTAAGGGTGGAACTGATGAAGCCAAGCAAAAGTTTCCTCCCTTAAAAATACTCCAACAGCATTCTTAGTAAGACATTTAAAAATTTCCAATGCTTTTCATGAAAAATATTACTGAATGAGCAATAGACTTCAGAATCCCTCCATTGCATTTGGTGCTGCCTCTGCTTCAGCTCAGAAGGACCTGTCTTCTACTTGTTTCTGTAGCTGCAGAATGAGCTCCTGGTGAGGACTTTTTTCCTACCTTTGGCATTAAAAAAAAATCATATGTAATGATCGTTCTCCAAACTTAATTATGGCTGTTTATAGGACATATATTTTTTTAAACCAATCAGAACACAGAACACAGAACTGGCTGTATTTCTTAAAATTTTTGTTTTGAAATAATTTCAGGTTTACAGAACAGTTGTAAAGGCAGTACAAAGAATTCCTGTACATTCTACTCGTAAGAGTATTTTACCTCCCTCTGTAACCCTGGTAGCTAGCACTATTCCTCATACAGTTCACAGAGAGTAAGGATTCAATAATTACTAGCTCCAAATTTGGAATATTTTGAACAAGACTGAACTGATAAAGTTAAAAAAAACTGATAGGAAAGAAGAAATAGATCTGTAAGCTCTAGCTATTTTATTATTTATATTTGTATAAGGCATCTTTTTTTCTATTTTTTCTTTCAAACTTATTTTTTCAATACCCTAAAAGTTAATTTATTAAAGACAACATACAGTTGGTCTCATCGTTTTTTTTCTAGTCTCAAAGTCTGACTTCCAATAAAGTATTTAATCTATTTCAATTTAATGTAATTATAGATAGACTTAAGTTTAACTTACTATCTTGATATATAAACTAGTGGAATTGTTCTCAGCTGGACACCATTTTGCCCCAGCGGGGACATTTGGCAATATTTAGAGTCATTTTTGGTGGTATTAGAGGGGAAAGGGTATTGATATGTGGTGGGTAGAGGCCAGAGGTGCTGCTAGACATTCTACACACTCAGAGAAGCCCTGGCAACAAGGCATTACCCATGTCCTCTCAAGAGCATCATTGTAGGTTAGGGGACAGAAAAAAAAGTTTTCTCTTCTTAGGAGTTTATATTCTATAATCTATGAAATTTAGTCTTCAAGACAGATGTGTGTGCATGCATGCACTTGAATGAACAGTTACCTGCTGAATAATTAGGGGAACAAAGAAATATATCTCTAGGGGCACCTGTGTGTTATAGTCAGTTAAGTGTCTGACTTTTGGTTTCTGTGAGATCTCAGGGTGGTGATATCGAGCCTGTGTCAAGCTCTGCTCTCAACCTGGAGTCTGCTTGGGATTCTCTCTCTCCCTCTCCCTTTGCCTCGTCCACTTGTGCTCTCTCTCTCTCTCTTTCTCTCTCTCTCTCTCTCTCTCTCTCCAATAAATAAAAAATAAATCTTAAAAAAGAAATAGATCTGTAAATTTCTGAAGTGAGATTTGGAAGGATTTGCATTTGCAATTCCCATCACCACAACACTGTCCCTTAGCTTTGCCACTCAAGCATTTCCTAATATAATTCACATAGGGAAAAATGTACTTCTTAAGGGAGGGAGATATATTGTGGGTGAAGTGGTGATTTCCAAAATGAAGGTGAAATGAATTATATATATAGGATCTCCATGTATATTTATAACCTTCATTTGCTGCAAATCTATTTATTTCTGCCTCAGTATCGGATGCTCTGCCTTTCCCTTCAGGTGGACATTGACTTCTTTTTTCTGGCATTTCATTCAATCTTCATATAGTCCTTGACTTTAGTTTTATGGCTGACTTTCTATGTTATTCATCTGGGTACTGCTCATGTTTCTCCTTGAGACATAGACAAAAATTGAAGTAGAATCCTGCCTTGCTTTGTGTGGTTGGTATAAGGGAGGAGGTAGTAATTACATTCTGGATCAGTAAAAGTCTAAAGAGTGGAGTTGAGGATGAAGTTTGCCTGGAAAATGTACGCTTATGGAGGTCTGACAGATGTTAGAAGAGAGAAAACCAAAAATATTTCAATCCAAAGAACAAATCTGGGTTGGAATAGCTTAAGGCAATTTGCTCTTACATCTGGCTGGTCATCCCATCACCTGTAGACATTTATAAAATATAGATGCCATTGCCCTTTCACAGACTACTCAAGGAAAATCAGCCAGATTGGGATCCAGGAATCTGTGTTTTCAAAAAACATCCCAGGTGATTCTGATGATCAATCAAATTTAAGATACTGGGTTCTGGGGATTTCTGGTGAAAAGCTGGTTTGCATGGATGACTACATTTACAGGTCCTACCTGTGGGGAGCCACACTGGCATGTCAGACAAAGATGGCGCCCGTCCTTGAGGAACTAGATGTGATTGGCTGCTGGCTCCGCGAGAGGCGCGCCGACAATGCATGACCCGTAGGGGGAGGATAGGATCACATGGGGGTGATCACGCGCACAGCGACTGAACAGCTTGCTTATTGGCTAAAAGGCGACTATATATGGGGCGGATATGCTGGCGAGGGGGGGAGAAAAAAGGAAAGAATAAAAGACGAAGCTTGCCACCCTACGTGTCTCCTGGTCGTTCTTGCTGGCGGGAGCGACACTACCATATCTGGGGATAGGCTCACCGAGTTTGTGAGATGCAGGGTATATTATTGGCCCCTGAGTTCTGTTTGGGCCCAGCCAGATCTCTATCCTCCACTCTGGGGCCAGGTCCTTATTGCGTGTGTTCCTGGCTTTAGATAGAGTGCTGGCCTAATATACAGATCTCATCAATTTGGATTGGACCCTACTATATTTTTCTTGACTCACACTACTGGAACAAAAAGAGAAGAGATTAATCTTTTAAACTTGCCATGTACCATATGTATTTTTTCCATAACATTTGTGCCATAAGGAAGGAGTAATGTCCAAGCCTGGGAAACCTCTAACAATTGGCATGTGTGTTTTGGGTACTGAATTGCCTCTCTTGAGTGGTTTAGGTCATCTCACCATTTGCTGCTGAAGATTTTTAATCTGTTAAGATATTTGTGGTATGATTTTCAAGAAATTGGCATAATTAAACACAATGGGAACTCACAATTTAAAAAGGATCTTACCCTCCATCCATTTGTAATGTGTCTTCCATTCATGATTTCTTCTAAAAATTTAAACATCTGTATTTGTTTTTCTATTAACCACACATTCTTATTTTTAAAAATTTTCCATTTTATTAAAAAAAATTAATTCTTACAGAATGTATGACTTAAAAGTACCAGTCTTCCCACAGTGTTTTCTGTTACTGATATATTTAGTGTTCTTAGTTTGAGACTCTGCTGTATATTAAAAGTAGTGTGGACATATATTTAAATACATAAACACAGGTACATTATTTAAAGACATAAAAATGAAAGCTAACATGATAATAAGCAGGCTTGGAATGTGAATCATTAAGTTGATTCTGAGATGACACTCATATACTGATTACCTGAGTCAATAAACAGAAAGATGACCTTTCCCCACATCATCTCAGATGCATTTTTTTTAGTTTGGTATAAGCAATTAAGACTATGTGAGATTACAATGAAACTCCAGAGGTTCCAATAGTATTCTTTGAAATTTCAATTTTAATTAAAGTATAATTGACATACAATATTATATTAGTTTCATGTGTAAAACATAATGTGATGTTTGTACATTGTGAAGTGATTGCCACAGTAAGTCTAGTTACCATCGGTCCCCATGTAAAGTCACAAAATTTTTCTTTTTTCTTGTTATGAGAACGTTAAAGATTTACTCTCTTAGCAACCTTTAAGTATGCAATACAATAAAATTGCTGAGAGTCACTATGCTGTGCCATGATATTTATTTCATTATGGAAGCTTGTACTTTTTGATGCCTTTCATCCATTTCACCCATCCTTCCAACCCCCTTACCAGTCACAACTGCTCTCTGTATTTATGAGTTTTGTTTTATTTGTTCGGTTGGTTTTGAGATACCACATATAAGGGAAATTATACAGTATTTGTCTTTGTCAGGCTTATTTCATTTAGTATAATACTGTCAGGGTGCATCCATGTTGTCACAAATGGTGAGATTCCATTCCTTTTCATGTCTGAGTAGTCTTCCATTGTATATCATTTATCTTTATCCATTTACCATCAATGTACACTTAGGTTGTTAACATACCTTGACTATTGTAAATAATGTGGCAATGATAATAGGGGTTCATATTATGTTCTTCACATCTTCGCTAACACTTGTTATTTCTAGTCTGTTTCAAGAGAGCCCATCGAACAGGTATGAGTGATATCACCCTGTGGTTTTGATGTGCATCTCCCTGCTGATGAGTGATTCTGAGGATCTTTTCATGTTCCTTTGCCCATGTTTAATCAGATTCTTTGTCACTGAGTTGTATGGGTTCTTTATATGCTTTGGATATCAGCCCCTTATTGGATATATGACTTGCAAATATCTTCTCCCATTCAGTGAGTCGCATTTTCACTAGTTGATGGCCTCAATCACCGTGTAGAACCTTTTTGTTTGATGCCGTCCCACCTGTTTTATCTGCTTTTGTTGCCCTTGCCTTTGCACATCCAAAAAATCATCACCAAGACTGAGATCAAGGCACAGACCACTTTTGTTTTCTCTAAGGGTTTTTTGTTTGTTTGTTTTTTCCAGGCCTATGTTCCAGTCTAATCTCATGAGCATGGGATATCCTTCCATTTATTTGTGTCTTCTTCAATTTGTTTCATTAAGGTTGCATAGTTTTTAGGGTACAGATTTTTCACCTCCTTGGTTAAATTTACTCCTAGGCATTTTTAATTAATTAATTAATTAATTAGTTTATTATTATTATTTTAGAGGTAGGGAGAGAGAGAAAAGAGAGGGTGAGAGAAAGAGGGGCAGAGAGAAACAGAGAGAAAAAAATCTTAAGCCAACTTCACTGTTAGTGCAGAACCTGACACGGGGCTCCCTCCCATGACCCTGAGATCATGATCTGAGCCAAAATCAAGAGTCAGATTGTTAACTCACTGAGTCACACAGGCACACCCCCTAGGCATTTTATTATTTTTAGTACAATTGTAAACAGGATATTTTCTATGTCACATTTTATGTCTTTTTATCTTAGAATCCCTTAACTCATTATTGTAGTCATATTTTCTTTGTTTTTAAAGATTTTATTTATTTATTTATTTGACAGAGAGAGAGAGAGATCATAAGTAGGCAGAGAGGCAGGCAGAGAGAGTGGAGGAAACAGGCTCCCTGCTGAGCAGAGAGACCGATGTGGGCCTCAATTCCAGGATCCTGAGATCATGACTTGAGCTGAAGGCAGAGGCTTTACACCACTGAGCCACCGAGGCGCCCTGTAGTCGTATTTTCTACTTTTTGTCTTTTAACGTTCATACCAGCTTAATAAACATAATAATCCTTTACTCTGTATTTACCTTTATTAAGTGAGTTTGTTTTATCATTCATTTTCCTATGTTTTCTTGTTTCTTGTTACTAATCAGAGCCCTTTCTTCTCAGTTTAACAAAGTTCCTTTGACATTTCTTATAAGGTTGGTTTAATGGTCACAAACTCCTTTATCTTTTGCTTGTCTGAAAACTTTCTCCTTCGATTCTGAATAAGCTTGCTGGGTAGAGCATTCTTGAAGAGTTTTTGTTGTTGTTGTTGTTTCTGTAGCAGTTTGAATATATGATGCCGTTTCCTTCTGGCCTGCAGGGAATCTGCTGAGAAGTCTGATAATCATCTTATGGGGGTTCCCTTATATGCAAAAGGTTATTGTTCTCTTGCTGCTTTTAATATTCTCTATCTTTAACTTTTGACATTTTAAAGATAATGTGCTTGGTGTGGATTTGTTTGGGTTCATCCTCTTTAGAACTTGCAGGGCTTCCCGAATCTGGGAGTTTGTTTTCTTCCCCAGCTTAGGGAAGTTTTTAGTCATTATTTCTTTAAATAACGTTTCTGCCCCTTTCCCTCTTCTCTTTCTATGACTACTCTAACATGAGTATTATTCCACTCAATGTTGTTCTATTAAGTTCCTTGAGCTATCTTTATTGTTTTTTATTTTATTTATTTATTTTTTTTTTGCTGTTCTGTTTTAGCGGGTTCTGCTGCCCAAACTTGCAGACCACTGTTCTTTTCTTTTGCTTCATTTGTCTACTGTTGAACCCTCTAGTGTATTTTTCAGTTCAGTTACTACATTCTTCAGTTCTGTGACTTCTGTTTGGTACTTTCTTTTATTTTTTTAATCTCTTTGTTGTAATTCTCACTGTGTTCATCCATTTTTCTCCCTAGTTCAGTGATCATCTTTATGGCCATTACTTTGAATTCTTTATCAGTTAAATGACTTTTCTTCATTTCATCATGTCTTCTCCTGGATGTTCATTTTGTTCTTTCATTTGGAATATATTTCACTGTTTCCTCATTGTGCGTGGCTCCCTATGTATTAGACAAAGCAGCTGTGTCTCCAATTTTGAGGGACGGGCCATGTGTAGGAGATGAACCTTATTCTTTAATGTTGCCCTCACTCTTGGTTGTCTCTCAAACCTGATTAATTTTTGATAAGTTATTCAGGGTGTGTGAAGACCTGCAGGTGTTCCAGAGGAGGGATGTCAGGCAGCACCTATTTTTAGGTTCACTGGAAGCCTATATACTGTCCTGTGAGTCTGAAATCATAAACCCTGCTGGCCTCCAGACCAGGTGTCCAGGGGTGTCCCCTTGGCAACAACTGGAAACAATTCAAGTCTCCAAATGAGTGTCTGAGCTCCTTTTTGGAAGAGACTGGTGAGCAATGGCAAGGCCAAGGGGGATACAAAGCTCCCCCTGCGAATGTTTTCTGACAGCCTCAAAGGCTGTTTCTATAGCCTCTAGATATGCAGGAAACCCGAAGCCAGTTCTTAGGCTGAGAAGCTTCAGGGCATGTAAGTAGACCTTTTTCACAGGAGTAAAGGTGCTGATTTAGTCTGTTGTCTCTGCAATGCCTTGTGGGTGGTACCCTGCCAAGAACTGTCCTCTGATTGTTTCAGACCCAGCAGGCAATGCAAGCCCTCCTATACACCAGAGCAAAGTATTCAAGGGGCATCTCTTGTGTGGACTGCACATGCCTACCAGCTTTAGTGGGCCTGCAGGTGAGCAGGGACAGGGCACCCCGGTCCTCTTTAACAGGGCCATGGGCACAATGGCAGGGCATTCTCATCATCCCTAAAAAGGTAGAGAGAAGTTGCAAAAATATAGCCTCTAGTGCTGGTGCCAACAAGATAGAAGTAGAATACAAAAATGGTGCCCACAGAGTCTCCTTCCTCCGCAAGTCCCTATAGTCTGCTTTCCCTCCTGCAGATACGTTAAGATTAAGAAATGAGTCTCCATACACAGTCTAGGTGCTTTTCAAATTGCTGCTTCTACACTGTGTCCCAGGGCTAGTGAGTCTGTACACAAGGCAGTTAAGAGTGGAATCTCCATTTCCTATAATCCTATAGAGATCTATAGATCTCCTGGATGTAAGCCCCATAAGTTTTCAAAGCCAGATATTTTGGAGGCTCATCTTTCTGGGAAAGTCCTAAGGGTTGGGGGAGCCTGATTTTGAGCACAAGCCCTCAGATCACAGTCAGAAGCTCTGTATTTGTGAGATCCCTCCTGATTGTGGGTCACTGTGCTGCGGGAAGGGTTTTTGCAGAAATAGTGTCTCTACCTCTCCCACCGGTCTCAATGTGGTCTTTGTTCTTCGCTGTGGAGGATCCATCCAGCTAGCTCTCAGATCTTTTTCAGAGGGAACTGTTTGTTGTTGTTGTTGTTGTTGCTGCTGTTTTTAATATATATTATTTTATTTTTTCAGTGTTCCAAGATTCATTGTTTATGCCCCACACCCAGTGCTCCATGCAATACGTGCTCTCAGTACCCACCACCAGGCTCTCCTATCCCCTCACCTCCTCCTCTCCAAGATCCTCAGTTTGTTTCTGAGTCCAAAGTCTCTTATGTTTCATTTCCCTCCCCAAATTACCCTACTTCCCATTTCCTTTCCTTTTCCTACTGTCCTCTATATTACCCCTTATGCACTACAAGTAAGTGAAACCATGTGATACTTGACTTTCTCTTCTTGGCTTATTTCACTCAGCATAATCTCTTCCAATCCAGTCCATGTTGCTACAAAAGTTGGATAATCATCCTTTCTGACTGAGGCATAATATTCCATTGCATATATGTACCACATCTTCTTTATCCATTCATCTGTTGATGGGCACCTTGGCTCTTTCCACCGTTTGGCGATTGTGGCCATTGCTGCGATGACCATTGGGGTACATATGGCCCTTCTTTTCACTACATCTGTATCTTTGGGGTAAACACCCAGTAGTGCAATTGCAGGGTCATAGGGTAGCTCTATTTTTAATTTTTTAAGGAATCTCCACACTGTTTTCCAAAGCGGCTGCACCAGTTTACATTCCCACCAACAATGTAAGAAGGTTCCCCTTTCTCCGCAGCCTCTCCAACACGTGTATTTTCCTGTCTTGTTAATTTTGGCCATTCTGACTGGTGTAAGGTGGTATCTCAGTGTGGTTTTGATTTGAATTTTCCTGAGAGCTAGTGATGAACACTTTTTCATGTGTCTGTTAGCCATTTATATGTCTTCTATGGAGAAGGGCCTCTTCATGTCTCCTGCCCATTTTTTGATGTGTTCATCTTCTTTTTGATTGTTGAGTTTGAGTAGTTCTTTATAGATATTGGCTCTCAGCCCTTTGTCTGTAGTGTCATTTGCAAATATCCTCTCCCATTCCAGGGGTTGCCTCTTTGTTTTGTTGACTGTTTCCTTTGCTGTACAGAAGCTTTTTATTTTGATGAAGTCCCCAAAGTTTATTTTCACTTTTGTCTCCTTTGCCTTTGGAGATGTGTCTTAAAAGAAGTTGCTGTGGCCGACGTCAAAGAGGTTACTGTCTATGTTCTCCTCAGGATTTTGATGGATTTCTGCCTCATGTTGAGGTCTTTCATCCATTTCGAGTTTGCCTTTGTGGTAGTGTAAGAGAATAGTCTAGTTTCATTCTTCTATATGTAGCTGTCCAATTTTCCGAGCACCATTTATTGAAGAGACTGTCTTTTTTCCACTGGATATTTTTTCCTGCTTTGTCGAAGATGATTTGACCATAGATTTGTGGGTCCATATCTGGACTCTCTACTGTGTTCCATTGGTCTAGTTCTGTTTTTGTGCCAGTACCATCCTGTCTTGGTGATCACAGCTTTGTAAAAAAGCCTAAAATCAGGTAACATGATGCCCCCTGCTTTTGTTTTTCTTCTTCAACCATTCCTTAGCGATTCGGGGTCTTTTTTGGTTCCATATAAATTTTAGGATTGTTTGTTCCAACGCTTTGAAAAATGTTGGTGGAACTTTGATCGGAATGGCATTGAAAGTATAGATTGCTCTGGGCAGTATAGACATTTTAACAATGTTTATTCTCCCGATCCATGAGCATGGAATGCTCTTCCATCTTTTTGTGTCTTCTGTAATTTCTTTCATGAATGTTCTGTAGTTCCTCGAGTACAGATCCTTAACTTCTTTGGTTAGGTTTATTCCTAAGTATCTTATGGTTTTTGGTGCTATAGTAAACGGAATCGATTCTCTGATTTCCCTTTCTATATTTTCATTATTAGTGTATAAGAATGCAACTGATTTCTGTGCATTGATTTTGTATCCTGCCACATTATGGGAGTGTTTTTTATGCAATTGTCACTTTTGTATGTTCACAGGAGGAGGTGAGTTCAGGAATGTCCTATGCTGCCATCTTGGACTACCTCCTCCCAGTAATATTTTATACTTGGGAATTAGTGCCTTTGTGAAAGAGGCCTCAGAGAGGCCTTGCTTTCTCTTTCTGCCATATGAGGAAAGAACAAGAAGACTATAATTACAATAGGGCCCTTACCTAACCCTGCCGGTGCCCCAATCTCAGACTCCTGGCCTCCAGAACCAGGAGAAAAGTCTCTGTTTATTAGTCACCCAGTCTGTTACAGCAGCCAGAATGGAGTAAGGCACTTGTTACAGTGGTCAGTACCTGGTACCTACTGAATTTATTATATCATGTCCTCATTCTAATACCACCCTAAGTGCTCATTATCCATACAAAAAAAAATATAATTATTTAGTTTGATATTCTCAGTAGCTTTCATGATCTGCCTGGAATTAATCTTTCAAGCCTCGTATTCATCCCAACTGCTCTCTGAACTGTCTGCTTCACCCAGACTATCCAATGACCTCATTGCAAAGGAAAATACCTTTGCTGAGGATTTTCCACTCTTCAAAAAGGGCAAGCAAGCTTTTTTTCATACATTTGAGTCCTCCTTACTATCTAACACCCACTTTACATTGGACCTGAACCAAAAAGCCTTTCTTGACCCCCAAGAGCAAAATGTTCTTTCCCAGAATCTCCATAGTGTTAAAGGCCCTTTCTTGGCCCTAAGAATGTAGTGTCAACGTTGTCAGACACCTTTATTTCTATGCTTACATCTTGTTTCCTCAGCTGTGGTGAAAGTCCCTAAGTGTAGAAATATGGGTTTCCTCTCTGTATTCTCCCTTAGCACGCAACCGATGCCTCTCACACTATACTCGAATATCTATTTAATTGATTAGTACCCCCACAGAAGTAGATATAGATATAGAAGCATATACAATTGAATTTCTGACTGCTTATTTATACTAGTGATTTTTAAAAACATAAAGAAAAACATTAGTATTCATTCAAGTCAGACTTTTTTTCCTTTTTATAACACCTTTAGATAACATCTGAACTTTCCAATTGATCCAATCATCCCTAACTTTAAATGTAAAAGCCCAATTTTGAAAGATGTCAAATGGCAATTCTGACTAAAAATAGCCTCACCGAATGGCTCTGTTCTTTGTACTAAACTTTGGAAAGAAGAAATTCAGTGTTTTTCCTAGAACTTCTTGTTGGAAGCACAATAAATATTTCCAAAATTGTGAAGAAGTTATAGCACAGTTAAGTTTGTTTGCCCAGAAGGCAACAATTTGGAGGACCATATGTTTGGCAAATTAGTGGCATGTCAAATTATGGATTTAAATGATCACAGGATAAATCTGTTGCTGAGTCTTTTGGAAGTTTCCAGATGAACGGGACAGGACTTGGAGCGCTGAGGGAATGAACAGAGAGTGTAATTGTGGTCATTTATTCTGTATTTCTTTATGCTTAGCTGTAATTATGTGCTCCCACGGCAAATAGGCGTCTGCTCTGTAATAGCCCATTATCAATTGTAAAGTAAAAAGCTACACATTTCCAGGGCTGTTCAGTAACATACTATGTTAGAGCCACTCGCCCTAGCACATTCTGCCTTCAGAGTCAATTACGAGTATGAGGCCATTACGTACATTTCTAATTTAACACACTGACAGGTAATGGGGTGGCGTTTTCCAACAGTTTATTCTCACCCCGAGAGAACCAGACAGAAGTAAGGGGACTTGGCTTTCCCATTTCCAGTCTTCAGAGAGTAATTTGGCACTTACTCGCTTCACTCTCTGAATTCTACCCGTAAAAGAAAAAAAAAAAGCATGTGATTTATTTTTTTTTATTACATTATTTTATTTTTTCAGTGTTCCACAATTCACTGTTTATGCCCCACACCCAGTGCTCCATGCAGGACGTGCCCTCAGTACCCACCACCAGGCTCTCCCATCCCCCAACCCCCTTCCAAGATTTCAATTAAAAATGGAATACACACTTATAATAGATAATTTGGAAGGAAAAAAAGGTAAATGAAGAAAGGAAAAGGAATAAAAAGTTTCTCATATTTCCTCCCATCTATAACTACTCTTAATGGTTTTTTGTTTTTCCATTTTTTTCTTGGAATATATAAAAGATTTTTATATAATTTGAATCACACAATACTATTTTGTAATTTTCTTTTTTAATTTCATAATACAATGTATTATACCATGTTATTTATTATTCATTCCATATCTTCTATAATGCCATTTCAATATCTTTATAGTATTTCATTATCTCACTATTCTACATTTTAACTATTACATATTTTAAAGATCTACTTATTTATTTGAGAGAGAGAGAGCCAGCATGAGCAGGAAAAGAGTCAGGGGAGAGAATCTCAAGGAGACTCCCTGCTGAGCAGGCTGATCCCATGACCTCTGAGGTCATGACCTGAGCTGACATCAAAAGTTGGATGTTTAACTGACTGAGTCATCCAGGCACCCCAATTAATATATAGTTTTAAAGATTTTATTTATTTGACAGAGAGAAACACAGCGAGAGAGGGAACACAAGCAGGGGGAGTGAGAGAGGGAGAAACAGGCTTCCCGCCGAGCAGGGAGCCTGATGTGGGGCTGGAACCTGGGACTCCAGGATTATGACCTGAGCTGAAAGCAGACACTTAATGACTGAGCCACCCAGGTGCCCCTCTCAATTAATATTTTAATAATGAATATTTATGCTCCTCCTTGTAAGTATTATAAATGCTTCTGCAGTGAATATCTGTCTTTTTTTCTTTGTTTTTTGCTACCTTTATGTTAACTTCCTGTTATAGTCATATTGCATCAAATAGAGAAGTTCTTGTTCCTCTTTGCTATTATTTTTTCCCTGGGAACACACTTTTATTCCGAATTCAGGAGAATTTCTCAAGCTTGCTTTTTAATTCCCTCTAATATCCAATCTAATGCTTCTTGCTTCCTATACATTTTATCAGAGTATATATTTTTTATCTCCAGAACTTTTTTTATTTGAGCCTTTTTTCCCTCTCAGAAAGGGCTAGTCTAATTTCAGGAGGTAATATCTTCTCAGATAAATTGATAAAATTTAAATGTCTGCTCCCCCTTTCTTCCATCTTACAATATATCCATTTCCTTAGGGCTATTTGTCAATTTTTTTCTTTGAATAGCTCAGTCTTTCGTTTGTGGGTAATCCCAACCCCCTCCCAATGGAATTATCTCATGTAAGAAGCCATAAAATGAAACATAGGCTCTGAAAAATATTTTAATGCTATTTCTGAGTGACAAAAAGCATACTAAGAGGTCTACCCTAAATGGTACCATTTTGGAGGCATCTGGAAAGTATGTTCTTTGGTAAGGACACTGTCTATCACATAGTCTAGTGACACTGATGTTTTTATTAAAAAATGTTGAGAACTGAGGTTTCTTTATACATGAGATTACAACTGAACTAACATGAGCTTGTTCCTTGGTGAGTTAGAAACTGCACCAGGTTGAGTTGTCCTACAAAGAAAACTTTTATTTGCAGCAAGTAAAGAGATCACGGGGGATGGCTTGTCAGGGCAGCCCTGTCATCACCTGGGGGGTGATTTCAGGTTCCATTTGCTTGAGTCAAGGGGAAAGCCAGAAAGAAGGACTTAGGGGCAAATGAAGGACAAAGGTGATTAGTACAGGCAGGTGGGAAGTAAAGGCTAGGTCTTGGGATCTAGCTGGTGACATGATCACTAAGGTAAATAAGAGGAAGAAGAATGAGTATTAATGCTTATTACTAATTATGCCAACAAATTTTGCGAAGTCTCTTACTAACATGGCTTATGAATGTGATTATGAATGATATTCCTCTGTGTGTGTGTGTGTGTGTGTGTGTGTGTGAATTTATGTCTTCTCTTGAACATCACAAATAATTTCCAAGGGGCAAAAGGTTCTCATAGAGCTCATAGAGGAAAGTAAGAAATCTATTCTCTTTTGTTAGGAGAATTTTTTTTTTTGGCCAGTTTGAGGACCATCTTATTTTAATGTCAAGACGGTTTTGTTTTGTTTTTAACTGTAGGCACAGAGCAATCAATCAATCAATCAATCAATCTCTATTATTGACTATTATTAGGTACACATTTCTGAACTTGTTTTTTCTGTTTTGAGGGGAGAGGGCCATGACTGTTTGCGGTGTGTGTGTGTGTGTGTGTGTGTGTGTGCATGTGTGTGTGTGTGTGTGTGTGTGCATACACATGAGAGAAAGTAAATAGAGAGTAATGTGGAAGGGCTGTTAAGGGAAGCTCTAGGAAGAAACAGCGAGAAACATGCAGTTACACTGAAATCATCCGAATGGTAGCATCTAAAAGTGAATGAAGAGAACAAGAAATGACTTGGCTAGCAATTTTTAAAAAACAATGGAGTGATCACACTCGCTGAATTACAACCTTTGGAGGAAGGCAAGTTGACTCAGACGACCGGAGAGGCCTATTGTCCAGCACTCTGGATAGCTAGTAATAGTTTCTGCCTTACTAACAACAACAAAAAATCTTCCCTATTTTTATTAAAATTGATTTGGGAAAAAGTTATATTGTCTCTCCCTCTTACTGTAACCTTGTGATATAATAAATGCATCTTGATCTTTGTCCTCAGCTTTCAGCCAGCAGCCCCTACCACCCCTGTAATATGCTGAGTGAGCAAAAGGAGCACCTTTGGCTATAATATTTGTTTTTCGTCTCGGGTGCCTGAAATCGCTTTGGAACTGCAGAGGTGAAAGAGCCTCTTCTCCTACGCACAATAAGCCTCTTTCAACCACACCTGAGTTGAGGTTAATGAAGTGACTTTGGGAAAACCGTCAGGGTGGGGGTCTGTTCAACGGGATAAGGAACCATGTGATCGGAGGGTTGGAACTTTGAGTCCCACTCTCTGACCTCTGGGGTGGGGAGAAGGGCTGGAGGTTCAATTAATCAGTAATGGCCAAATGACCTGAATAGACATTATTCAAGAGAAGACATAAACACACGCACACACACACACACACAGGAATATTATTCCGCCATAAAAAATGAAATCTTGTCATTTGCAAGGCCATGAATGGAGCTAGAGAGTATAATGCTAAGTGAAATTCGTCAGTCATAGAAAGACAAATACCATATGAGTTCACTCGTCTGTGGAGGTTAAGAAACAAAACAAACAAGCCAAGAGAAAAAAAGAGAGAGAGAAAGAGATAAGTCAAGAAACAGACTCTTAACTCTAGGGAATAAAGTGATTGTTACCAGAGGGAAGGGAAGGGAGTGGGGGTTGGGGGGTAATATGTGATGGGGATTAAGGAGGGGGCTTGTGATGTGCACCGGCTGTTGTAGGGAGGTGCTGAATCACTATATTGTACTCCCGAAACTAATATAATACTATATGCTCACTGCAATTAAAATAAAAACTTTTTTTTTTACCTCCTCTGTCCTAAATAGATTTGAATAAACGGCAAAAAGACTATATGCTTAAGTATCCCACCTACAGAAGGAAACACATTTTATAAAGAGGCAATGTGGTCGGCTGAAAATAAACAGGAGGTTACAATAGGCCTTCAGATTCTCATCACAGCTTCTCGGATGGCTTACTTAATCTCTCTGAGCCTATTTTCTCGACTTAAAATGGGGGGAGGGGATAATTCCTATATGGCAGAGATACCAGGAGGAATGGGGAACTGTATATTCATGTATATGTACATATATATCAAGCATAGCACACAGAAATTTTGGAGATTCCACCATTTAAATGTTGCAAAAGTTTTTTAAAAAGCATATCTGAATTTATTATTATTATTTTTTAAGATTTTATTTATTTGACAGAGAGAAACACAGCCAGAGAGGGAACACAAGCAGGGGGAGGATTGAGAGAGGGAGAAGCAGGCTTCCCGCTGAGCAGGGAGCCCCAGGCAGGGCTGAATCCCGAAACTCAGGGATCATGACCTGAGGTGAAGGCCTACACTTAACGACTGAGTCACCCAGGCGCCCATGAATCTTTTAATTAATACTATTTAACACATAAATACTGCATTTATAACACACTTGAGATTTTCTCTTTATGTATACCTCATTAAACTTTTATGTCTCAACACCGTGCTTTTCCTATTTTGCCCTTTCCTCTCTTATATCATGAATTGTATTCTGAGAAGCTAAGGGGGAGAGAGGGATGACACAGAGGCAAAGAAGAACTTGCAAAGGAAGGTTTTATTTCGTGTGATTTTTCTAACTATATGTTGGATTATTGGTAGAAGTTTAATTTTGAGCAATAGTGATAGTCTCATAGATCAGTAAATGAACTCTAGTCTTATTTGTCTGTGTTAACCAGTAATTAGCCGTGTCGTCTGCATATTACTCTTTTGCTTGAGTCCAAGTCTTCTAGCCAGAGGTCAAGGTATAGACAATTTTAGGTGTTATCAGACGTGTTAATTACAGCTGGATTCTGATGAGAGGCAACCATTCACTTGAGGCTAAGCCTCTTAAACATGTGCTTCTTCTGTTATAAAAACCAGTTTTTAAAAAACGACACAAGTGCTAATCCTTAGTTCCTCAGAAGCTAGGTCTAAGGTCCTCTCCAGTGCAAATCAACAAATACACAGCAGTTATCCACACTGTGATAAGGATTGTGCGGTAACTAAGGTCTTAAAGTCTTCAGTCTAATTTGCTCCCACTACTATTACTGCAACGATGGCTTGTGGGACAGTGTTCCAGACTCTTTTCTAAGAGCCTGACATAGAGTAACTCATTTCATTTTTATAGTAAACTGATGAGACAGGTATCATTATTATATCCAGGAGGAAACTGAGGCAAAGAGAAGTTCTATAACTATAAGTAGTATGTGAGGGGGCTATAGTAAGACACACCCATGGAAAGATCACTGATCTTAAGAAACAAATCGCTGTAAATGCCAGATGAGTATTGGAGGCTGTTTAGGTATTCATTAGAGGAAGAAATCATTGTGGGCTCATATGGTCAGGGAATGTGTCTTGGTGAGTACAGGATGTCGATAGATGAAACAATGTCCTTTAAGTACACTGTGAACTTACTGAAGCATGGTTGATTAAAAGAAGGTCAAGCTCGATTATTTTTAACCAAACCACTCACTTATGGTGTGAATTCAAAGATGGGTGGGGGTGGGGCCTGCATGGAGGGCACCAGGCCACTGCCTATACTTCCTATTTATTCTGCCTTTTTTTTTTTTCTTTTGGGGATCATACTCTGTTCTGTGATTTTGATGAAGAAAACACCAGACTCTTAAACAGACATCAAGGTGAAAGAGAGTAGGTTTGAAGAGGGGAACATGGTGTGTAAGGATCATTTAAGTTTCCTTTCCCTTCATTTTCTGTGAAGGCTCTAAATAAATCGGAAATAATTTCATGGGTGCCCTTTATGATTACCTGAGATTTCTCCTTAGAGAAAAGTGACTAAGTCCACACTAGAATGTACATTATAGGTCCTAAATAAATACTTATTATTTAGTAGAATGTGTTATAATTTTAGATCTTGATATTGTAGACTTATATAAGGCCATTGATTGGACAGTATTTCTTCCCAAATCCTTCTCAAAGTTTTGGTAAACTTCTTATACTTTGGTTTTTTGTTTATTGAGATATAACTGAAGTATAACATTGTATTAGTTTCAGGTACAGCATAGCAATTGAATATATTGTGAAATGATCATCATAAATTTAGTTAACATCCATCACCACATATGATTACAATTTTTTTCTTCAACGAGAACTTCTAAGATCTCTCTTCATTCTCAAATTCACAATACAGTATTACTAACTATAGTCAGCATGCTTTACATTATGGCCCCAGTGTTTACTGAGTTTATAATGGAAAGTTTGTATGTTTTGACCATTTTCATCCATTTCACTCACCCCTCAACCCCTGCTTTGGCAACCAGCAATCTGTTCTGTATATATTTTTTCTTTTTTTAGATTCCACATAAATATGAGATACATGGTATTTGTCTTTATCTGTCTCACTGGCTTCACTTAGCATAATGCCCTTGAGGTCCATCCATGTTATTGCAAACAGCAAGTTTCTTCATTCCGTGTTTTATACGGCTGAGTAATATTCTTGTGTGTGTGTGTGTGTGTGTGTGTGTGTGTGTGTGTGTGTGTGCGTGCACCACATTTTCTTTATCTATTTACCCTTCAATGGGCGCAAGTTGTTTCCATGTCTTGGCTGTTACAAATAATGATGCAATGAACATGGAATTGCAGATATCTTTTCGAGTTAGTGTTTTCATTTATGTCAGATAAACTTCCCAAAGTGAAATGGCCGGATCACATGAGAGTTCTATTTTTGATTTTTTGTGGAAACTACAAACAGTTTTCCATACATCCTCACCAACACTTATTATTTCTTGCCTTTTTGATAACACCTATTATGACAAGTATAAGATGACATGTCACTGTGGTTTTGATATATGTTTCCCTGATGACTAGAGTGATGTTGAGTGGCTTCACGTGTACCTGTTGACCCTCTGTATGTCTTGTTTGAAAAAAACAAGGTCTTTTCAAATCCTCTCCCCCTTCTTAATAAGATTCTTTTTATTGTTTTTGCTACTAAGTTATATGTATTCTTTATATATTGTAGATATTAACTCTTTATCAGATATATGATTTGCAAATATTTTCTCCCATTCAGTAGGTTGCCTTTTTGTTTTGTTTCCTGTTAGGTGCAGAAGCTTTTTAATTTGATGCAGTCCAACTTGTTTATTTTTGTTTTTGTGGCTGTTGCTTTTGGTGTCAAATACCCAAAATCATTGCCAAGACCTAGTTAAAGGTGCTTATTGTCTATGTTTTCTTCTAGGAGTTTTATGGTTTCAGGTCTTATGTTCAAGTGTTTAGCAGCTTTTTCTACTTTAAACCTGACGTTCTTATAATTAGGTTTTCAGTTTCCAAGGAGAGTGTTTTAACAAACACTAAGGGCTTAAAGGATAGGCTTTTCTTCATTTGAACATTTATCAAAATTGATCACTTCTTGGGGTACCTGGGTAGCTCAGTCCAGTTAAGTGCCTGACTCTTTGTTTCAGCTCAGGTCATGATCTCAGAGTCGTGGGATCAAGCCCCAAGTGGGCTCTAAGCTCAACTCAGAGTCTGCCTGAGATTCTTTCTCTCCCTGTCCCTCTGCCCCTCCCACCTCACTCGCTCTCTCTCTAAAATACATAAATCTATAAAATATTAAAGTAAAATAAAAAATTGAATCACTTCCTATTATAAAACTCTTTAACAATACCCAAGACAAGAGTCATAATGGTAAAATAGGAAAATAAGAACAATTTATTGAAGGAAAAAGAAATTTTTACAAAGGGAAAGGTGTAAGCAGAGAAGTAAGACAACCATCCAGAAGGAAACCTCCTTCTCACCCTATTTTGGTTTTTTAACTAAGCAGAATTCTGGACCAAATGGCTGAGATCCATGGTTCCTCAAGATTGGATGAGCATTAGAATCAACTAAGGAGCTTTTAACAAACAACAAGTTCTGCGCCTTCCCCCTAGAGTATATGATTTGATTGGCTTGGGGTGACATCTGGGCTTTGGCAGGATTGCGAACCACTAGTCTAGAGACTGTCTCAACTGCCCATTTGAAATATATAGATAACATAATCAAAAGTGTATTTAATGATATTTCTACTCAAAGTATGAAACTTAATTTATCTTTAACATTTTTTCAATTTCAGGAAACAAAGAAGTTAAATACACAAAGGCATAATAAGACATCATATTGAGTCAGATCTTTGGAGCAACACAGAGGCCTTTAACATAACATGGTCTTTAACATAGTCTATTTATTTATTTATTTATTTATTTATTTATTTATTTATTTAAGATTTATATTTGGGAGGGGAGAGAGAGCAGGGAGGACGGGTGGAGGGAGTGGAAGAGAATCCTCAAGCAGACTCCCCATTGAGCCTGGAAGCCTATGTGGGGCTTGATCCCATGACCCTGAGATCACGATCTGAGCTGAAATCAAGAGATTTTGATGCTTAACAAATGGAGTCACCCGGCTTCCCTTTAATATGGCCTTTAAATACGATTGCTCAAAATCTCCAGCTGGCAATAACTATCACAGTAATAATCACTGGTCTTTAATAGAAATAGAACTGCACAGTTTGTGCTCCTAAGATTAAACACTAACCAAAGCTCTTAATTGCCATAATGTACACATACATTGGAAAATTCTTTAGAAGGGGCTGTCTAGTGTTCTTTTACACACTCCCTCTTGGATGGGAAAGGGACAACACATGAAGAGTGCAAATAGGAAAGAGGGATGGGATGCAGCCCGCATCAAAATTTCCTCCACACTGAGAAAACTGCTATAGTTTGAGGTGGTGAGGCTGAATGTGCTTGAAGACCCTGGGGGAATATGGCCATAAGCTCCACTGCCAAGAAAATTTGATAGTTAGGATTTGGCACAATGAAGAAGGAGGCACAGTCTCCCTACTCAAAACATGCAAATATTTATTTCATTAACTCTTCATTACTTAATTTTATAAGATGATCTTATTGATTTAACATCCTCTGAGGGGTTAGGTGGAAGTCAGCACTATCTATGAATGGAGCACTGAATAGGTAGCAGAGTCCAAGAAAATCCCTGCTTGCACCGATATGTTAGAAGCCCTTGGTGGAGACCGACATCCAGTTATCTCCACATAACTTTCTCTTTCCCAGGGATGGATTCACATGAGAGGACCTCCCAACCTCCCGCTCCTCAGATCTGCTATTGCTATTTGAGCTTGTAATCCTTCCTTCTTCTCTTTCCATATCTGAATCGTTCTCAGCAATTGTCAGGGTGCCTATCAAAAATCCGATCAAATTTCTGGCTCATCCAGTTAATACTCATGTGAGCTTGGCAATGCCACCTTGTAATCTGGAAGTGATATTACTTGTCTTATGGTTTTTATTGGAACGAAAATTATACTAATTTATGGAAGAGTATACTTTTGCCACTCAACCTTATGAAAGCTCAACCTAGAAAAATTGTAATCACACTGCTTACTTTCTTTGTTTTTACTGTCAAATATCACAGTGGGAAGTATTATAAATATACCAGTCCCACTAAAGTATTAATTTTTTTCTGTAGAATTTTATTTTGAAAATATTATTTCACCTAAAGATTGATCTAAAAAACATTTTAAGATATGAAAATTGTATACAATTTATCAATTACAAATTAATCTGATAATCCTGCAATTAGGTACATTGTGTTAGTTCACCTACAGAAAAAATATTGCCCATTTTCATTTTATCTCTGCATGTGACTGATGTCTATGGAATTCCAAACTATTCTAAATTCTGTGAAATAGCAATTTTGTAAATATCAGAACTAAATGTACTGTGAAACAACCACTTTGGAAACATGCATTTATTCACAATTGATTCGTTTCCTTCAGATAAATGCGTAACTGCTCAAAATTATTCACGAACCTATGTAGAGGTACAAGAGCACACTTGCAAATCTATTTTTACCTTCATCTTGAAGAAACACTGATCTTGGCAAAAATCTGGATTATTTTAAAAGGAACTATTGCTGGTTAAAAAGACATACGTTAGAACTTTTCCACGGCCTACACCTGCTCTTTTCTTTTTAAATTAAAATTTAAAAACATTTGTTTTCAGAGATGCATCTGACTGTTGTGGCATAAGTGAATAATTACATAAAAACAGACCTTGAAAGCTGTTGAACGTTTCAGTGCCTGCAGAGCCTCATTTTACTTGTAAGTGGTGACTGCCTTAAATAGCTAGACCACTCACTGATCATAACTGCAAGAAATTGACAAAACTAGACCATTTTAATGTGATGAAATTGACACAAACCTTCATGATATGGCATTCCTCCACTCAGCTGAGGTTTTGTTTTGTTTTATTTTATTTTATTTTATTATTTTATTTTATTTTATTTTATTTTATTTTATTTTATTTTATTTTATTTTATTTTATTTTATTTATATATTTTTAAAGATTTTATTTATTTGACAGAGAGAAACACAGCCAGAGAGGGAACACAAGCAGGGGGAGTGAGAGAGGGAGAAGCAGGCTTCCCGCCGAGCAGGGAGCCCGATGTGCGACTCGATCCTGGGTCCGGGATCATGACCTGAGCCGAAGGCAGACGCTCAACCAACTGAGCCACCCAGGCGCCCCATATTTTAAATATACAAATAAAAATATTGAATTGTGAGTCTTATTTTTGTAATACCCCCAGTGTTTAAAATTATGCTTCTAAAACAGAAGTGGATAGCTGCGGAATGTAGCTCCAGACTTGACTCTTACCCACCGAAGAATTCAATGCCAGTCTATACTTTATTGCTCTTCCATAATTTGTGAATCGAACTTTTGCAGTCTCCCTGTTGCATTAGCTAATGTGGCTATTTTTTTTTACCTTATCCACTTACCTCAAATCTCCACTTCTCCCCCGTTCTGGCTCCTGTGAATAGGTGCCTTCTCTCTGTTTGCATGGTTGCAAACAGAATGGTTGCATCTACCCACCTCCTTTATTCAAACTTCACTTTCTGGGATTTCTCTGTTGCATTTCCTACAGTTCATCCTTCCTGTCTTTATGGCACTGGCACCCTCTTTGGTAACCGTGACAATGGCTTGCCTCAATTTTGTCTCATATCTCGCACTCTTTCGCTGAACTCATTTTTCTTTCTGGTCTTCCAAGTGCAGTTTTACAGTAAACACATTCTACAACTATGTTCTCTTTTTTACCATTTCTCACTTAAGATCATCATCCATTCTCACAAAATCTACTGTGTACATAACTCTCAAATGTGTTCAATGCCCGTCCTATCCTTGAGTCGAATTCTTGCATTTTCAATTGTTCGATGGTCACCCTCACCAAACTCATAGATAAAACTGAACTCACTATGTTTCCCTCAGGCACATTTTTTTCCAATACTTCTTATTTCTCTTAATGTTATTACCAGCTATATAATGTTAGTACTTCGATTTTACTCAACTACCTACTCAACCATATTTAGTCTAAATGAAATTAGATTCATATTTAAAAAGCATTTATGCAGTCCAGCTATGCAGTAAAAGAAATCTCTGAAATATATGCTCCTTATGTTTTCTTTATTGTCATTTATTTTTGTGAATAATATGAATGGTTAGTAAATATTATTAGTATGAAATGGGGTATTATAAATAGTTTGCTTTGATGGAAATTTTTGATAGAAGAAAAGAATGGAATTATGGTTATCGGACATGCAGCTGCTGTCCAGGTACTAAGAAAATCTGATATCTAGTGTGGCATGAACCTCTTTCACAATAATTATTGAATTATGCCTTTAGGGTCTTTTCAAATTTGTCTTATGTCTTAGGTCATAATGTTAAATGATGGTAGGGTTTATGTCCCATTAATCTCTGTTTGTTTGTTTTTTTAAGATTTTATTTTTAAGCAATGTCTACATCCAATGTGGGCCTTGAACTCACAACCCTGAGATCCAGAGTGCCATATTCACTGACTGACCAATCAAGTGCCCCTATCTTTGTTTTATCTATAGCCCCCAGAACATTGCCCATATATCATGGATAATCAATAAATATTCACTAAATATACAAAGACACTCAGTTCTTGAGGTATTATGGAAAAAGCCACCCCCCAAATAGAATGGTGATGGGAAAATTGCTGATAATAGAGTAAAGATTCAATCTTTGCTTACTTAGACATTTTCTCCTAGGCCCAGACATAGCCATGCATCTTCAGTGAGCAACAGGAAATTAATACAAGAAGTACATACAGTTCTGCCCTATATTACCACCATGTGTTTCTTATATTCCGTTTGTTTCCTTTGTGATTGGCAAACCCTACATATTTAGTTTAGTCATTCATTCTGGGAGTTCTTCCAGAAATATCATGAGATTAGCTCACTTATAAAACTTGAGCAATTTTACTACATGATTATTACTAGTAATAACAATAATTAATTAATAAAGAGAAACATTGATTCAGGACCAACAGATCTCTATGGAATCATTTGCTGTCTGAAACGTGATTGGAGGTGGTGCCTGAGGAGCCAGTGGGCAGAGTGTTGACATTCTAAAGCAGTCTGAGCCAACAGCTATGGTAACAAACCTCTGGAGAACTCACTTCCAACTTTATAAATTTCCTCATAAATTTCCAGGATGACTTTTCTGAAAATTTTCATAAAATTCCAACACTTTCCACTTCATTTTGCAACTGGATTGTCTTAGAATCCAGCTACTGATTTTACCTGACATTTACAGTTGATTTCATACTGCCTTTTCATTAGTTTTACTAGTGCTGCCTCTAGCACCAGGCTTAAAATTGTGAGTGTGTCAAGAAAATCCAGATTTTTTTATTTTGTTTTGTTTTTATCGCCAGTATGTTATGTATGCCCTCATAGAAAACTTAGTGAGTAAATGGATAGTCTCCATTCATTGTGGCAATAGGAATTATTTTTCAATACAGTCATTTGCTGAAAATGAATGTGCTGGGGTAGGCTACTGCTTGTGCTAGCAGGGTATAAAGTGGTATCTCCTTGTGGTCTTCATTTGTATTTCTCTAATGATTAGTGATGTTAAACATCTTTACATATGCTTATGGCTATTTGTATAACTTCTCTGGAGAAACTTCTATTCAAGTCATTAGCCTTTTCTTTTTGTTTGTTTTTTGATTGGGTTTGTTTTTTGTTTTTGTTATAGGAGTACTTTATATATTCTTGGTATTAATCCCTTATCAGATATATGATTTGCAAGTATTTCTTCCCATCCCATAGATTGCCTTTCCACTCTGTTGATGGCATCCTTTGATGCATAGATTTTAATCTTGATGTAGTCTAATATATCTATTTTTACTTTTGTTCCTTATGCTTTTGGTGTCATGTTCAAGAAATCATTGCTAAATCCAATCTCATGAAGGTTTCCCCTTATGATTCCTTCTAAGAATTTTATGGTTTTAGGTCTTACAGGTAGGTCTTTGATCCATGTTGAGTTAATTTGTGTATATGGTATAAGGTACCAATACCACTTGTTGAACAAAGTATGCTATTCCCATTGAATGGTCATGGTACTCTTGTCAAAGATCATTTGGCCATATAAATGAGGGTTTATTTTGGGACACTCCATTCTATTCCATTGGTCTATGTGTCTGTCTTTATACTAGCACCACAGCTTTGATTATTGTAGCTTTGTGGTAACTTTTGAAATCAGGAACTGTTAGATCTCTGACTTTGCTCTTTTTCAAGATTGTTTTGGCTATTCAGAGACCCTCAAGATTCTGTATGAATTTTAGGATGGGTTTGTCTTTTCTGAAAAAATTGCCATTTGGAATTTGAGAAGGATTGCCCTGATTCTGTAGATCATGTTGGATGACAAGAATGTAAAATGCTGTAGCTGCTGTGGAAAACAGTATGGCAGTTTCTCCAAAAATTAAAAAGGAATTACCAGATGATCCAGCAATCCCACTTCTGGTTATTATATATATGAAGCAGTATCCCAAAGAGTTATTTATACACCTTATTCATAGAAGCATTATTCATGATAGCCAATGGGTGTTCATTAACCCAGGTGTTTATCAATAGATGAATGGATAAAGAAAATGTGTCATGTACATAAATTGGAATACAATTCAGTCCTTAAAAAGAAGGAAATTCTGTCACATGCTGCAATATGGATGATCTTGAGAACATTATTCTAAATGAAATAAACCAGCCACAAAAAGACAAATACAGTGTGAGTCCACTTACATAAGGTATCTAAAGTCATCAAATTCATAGAAACAGAAAGTAGAATGGTGGTTGTCGGGGGCTAAGAGAGGGGGAAACGAGGAGTTGTTTTGGATACAGAAATTGAGTTTTACAAGATGAGAACTGTCCTGCGAGTGGATTCCCAGCAATGGAAATATACTTAACACTGAACTGTACGCTTACAGATCGTTAAGATGTTGAGTTTTATGTCATGTGTGTTTAGCAACATTGGAATATGTTAAGAACAAGAATGGTAGACACTCAAAAAAAAAAAAAGAACATGAAAACTTGATTTAAATCTTGGAGAGTTTTAAAATTAATAGTTTGATATTTGATTTCTTAGACTCACACATGATGTATAGAATATTTACCAGTAAAGAAGTGGGTGAGGGAAGAAAAGGAAAGAAAAACATTTAAAAAATCCTTCCTTTGGCTTTTATTGCCTTTTTTAGTCTATATAGACAAAGCAAAGTTTAGAATTCATTATCAAATATTTATTCTGTGAACTTAAGTCAAATTAAATGAAGGCATACTAGTATGAAAACTTTAAAATTATAAATAGCTAAATAAGTAGAATAACATTTTAAGTAATATTAGGCAATAAAGATCAGAAAATGTTTTAATTTTATGACAGACTGCAAACTCCTCAATGTCAGGAAAGATGTTTTGCTTTATATCTATTCAGGAAGTTGGTCTATTTTAAGTGAAGACATAAATGTGAATATATTAATATATTAGCATACTATATTATATATAATTTTATATAATGTGTATGATTTATATATAACTATATATGCATGAATAATATATAAATATATATGAAATTTACAAAAAAGTATCACCTTAACAAATGTGTATTTTCATCACCTTAATAGTCACAACTGTGTGCTTCTGTTGTTCTATGGAAACATAAAGAGTTAAATTTAGAAAAGTAAGGCAAAGAAGGAGCCCAGATTTCTCCAGTGTACACTGGGAATATTCCTAGAAAACAGAAATGTCGATGACTTGATGTGGCTTACCTGAGAATACAGTCCTGCAGAGATAATAGAATGAAGAAAAAAAATCTTGGTGGCTTGTCTATTTTTAATAGATGTTCTATAGTGTATTATAAATGAAAGGCATTCCTGCTCCAAAGCCATAGACCTACACTTTAAATGAAATTAATGTCATATGTCTGTTTCTTTATAGAAAAATTTAAAGCCAAGTCCTAGCACATTTTGGAGACTTAATACAGGTTTACCAAAAATGTAGAATTAACTTTCTCCCCTCTTCATTAATCTTACCAGATCCTCCAAACCCAAGTCTTGTTTTACCTCCTCTTAGAGGCATATAAAGTGCAAAAAGGAAAGTTAAAAATCATCTTACTAGCTGTGATATTTTCCACATGAGAAAACTGAGGTTAAGTAAATTACCTAAAGTCAGAATCTGTTGCTCTGAGGCCAGAAACTAAAACTTTCAGCAAAGTCTACTTCATTTTCCTGGCTTCCACACCATCCCTAGTGAACTTCTCAGGCTTTGAAAATGAACAAATAGATGCAATATAGAATGATAGTGTTCTAGGAAATGGATGAAATGTTCCAGGACCAGCTGCCCTGCCTCATCAGGAAGTGGCTCTTACTGACAAAGAAAATAGATGTAGGAGGCTCGTTAGAGAGGCAAGGCCTCCTTCCGTCCTGGCTGGTTAGTTTGAGGGGGTGATGATGGCAATTACAGCAGAGTGGGAACAACCTCCTTGTTAAAATTATTATAGTTTACTCCTAAGATCAGGAATCAGTGTACGTTCTAGAACACTGATTTTAAAACGGGGTCTATAAATGGACTTCAGGGAGTCAGCATTTCTTAAATGAAAGTCTAGGCAGAATTTATTATTATTATTATTATTATTATTATCATCATTTTGCATTTATCTAGCATAAAATCCACAGATGTCTTCAAATTTTCTGAGGGTTTTTGTGAGCTAAGAAAGAGTTCAAAATCACTGACTTAGAATGTCAAAAAAGGTAAAGGCTAAAGTAAAAACTGTAATGTTGGTATTTACCTTTGCTATTTCTGTAATATTTTGCCTTTATTAATAATACTCTGTTTCTATCATCCCTTACCATTTTATGTACTCAATATTCTTATTGTCTTTTTCTCTCTTTTAAAAGAAAAGAAAAAGTGCCCCAAACTCTGGATGTCCCACTAAGATGTATAAGACTGATAAGGCAATCATCGATCTATTCTCTTCTGTTTAGTTGATCTAGTGATTTGAGGAGGTCCACCTACTTCCTGCTTTGGTAATGAGAGGATGTCTTCAATAATCCTTGGATCTTTGCCATTCTCTCTTTTAAGCCAACTTTAATGATTCCAGATGGAATATAGCTCCCTTCCTGTGTTTATCAATTTAACCTTCTGGAGAACATAGAGTTTTGTCTGTGGGAGCTAGGTAATATTTCTATTATCATTAAGTTCTAAGAATTTTCTAATTTCCCTTAAGATCTGTGTTTATTTGATCTTTATTTGTTTCAAAATCTGGTTTTAAATTCCCAATCATAAGCCTTCTATAGATTCAATGCAATCTCTATCAAGATTCTAAAGGTATTTTCATAGAAATAGAGATAACATTTCTAAAATTTGTGCAGAACCACAAAAGACTAAATAGCCAAGGAAATTCTGAGAAGTAAGAACAAAGCAGAAGGACTCACACTTCCTGATTTCACACTATACTACAAAGCTATAGTCATCAAACAGTATAGTACTGGCTTAAAAACAGACAAATGGACCATGGAACAGAATGGAGACCCGAGCAATAAACCTAAACATATATAGACAACTACTATTTCTCAATGGAAAAAAGACAGTCTATTCAATAAATGGTGCTATAATAATTAGATATTTGCATGTAAAGGAATAAAGCCAGACCCGTATCTTACACCATTCACAAAAACTAACTTGAAGAAGATTGAAGATTTAAGTGGAATACCTGAATCCATACAATTTCTAGAAGAAAATATAAAAATTTAGCTTCTTGATATAGATTTTGGTAATTTTTTTTTGATATGACACCTAAAACAAGGCAATAGCAACAACAATGAAAGTGTGAGACTACGTCAAACTAAAACATTTATGCACAGCAGAAGAAACTATCATCAACAAAGTGAAAAGATAACATGCAGAATGGGAAAAAATATTTGCAAACCATACATAGGATAAGAAGTTAATATCCAAAACATGAAAAAACTCATATTACTCAGTATCAAAAAGTCAGTAGCCTAACTAAAGAATAGGAAAAGGGCTCAAATAGACATTTCTTGAAAGAGGATCTATAAAAGACCAATGGGTACATGAAGAGATGCTCAACATCACTAGTCATTAGGGAAATGCAGATTAAAACCACCATGAGATATTCCCTCACACCTGTTGGAATGACCATCAGCAAAAAGACAGGAAATAACAAATGCTGGCATGAATATGGAGACAAGGTTCCCTGTCCTCTGTTGTTGAGATTGTAAATTGACACAGTCACTATGGAAAACAGTATGAAGGATCTTAAAAAAGTTAAAAATAGAACAACCACATTATCCAATAATTCCACTGCTGATGAAAGTGTAAGTGCTGTGAGCACCATACTAGATACAAGGTATTGCGTTGGGAATCACAGGAAATCTAAGCCATGAAGATTTTACAGTACAGATTTTCCTTGACTTACAATGGGGTTATGTCCCAATAAACCCATTGTAAATTAAAAATAGTCCATATCGAAAAAATGCATTTAATACATCTAACCTACCAAACTACCCGACATCATAGTTTAACCTAGTATACCTTAAATGTCCTAAGAACATTTATGTGAGTCCACAGTTAAGCAAAATCATCTAACACAAAGCCTATTTTATAATAAAATATTGGATATCTCATGTAATTTATTGAGTACTTCCTTGAAAGTGAACTATGGAAGAGCTGTATGGGTAAAGAATGGTAGTAAATGTATGAGTTGTTTGCCCTTGTGATCTGGTTGGCTGACCAGGGGCTCTGGCTTGCCACCACTACCCAGCATCTTGAGAAAATACTGTATTGCATATCACTAGCCCAGGAAGAGATCTAAATTCAAAACTTAAAGTACATTTTCTACAGAATATATATTGCTTTCACACCATTATCAGTCAAAAAAAAATCATAGGTCAGTCCATTGTAAGTCAGAGACCATCTGTATTTTGATGATATCTAACTAAAAGGGGGAGGTAGAAGGATAGATTCAGTAACGATGTAGAAAGTATTTTTTTTGGCTTATTTTTATTTTATTAGTTTTTTGACAAAGGTTGTATATATCCAAGGTGCACAGCATCATGTTTTGGTATATGATACATTATGAAATAATTACCACAATCAAATTAATTAATCACCTCTCATAGTTACCTTTTTCTTTCCTGTGGTAACAACACTAGAGATCTACTCTCTTGGAAAATTGCAAGTTTACGACACATTAATCATAGTCACCATGCTATACATTAAATCCCCAGAACTTACTCATCTTATAACTTTCAGTTTGTACCTTTTGATCAATATCTCTCCTTTTCTCCCACCCTCTCGCCTCTGATTACTATGAGTTCAACTTCTTTAAAAAAAATTTTTTTCAGGGCACCTGGGTGGCTCAGTGGGTTAAGCCTCTGCCTTCGGCTCAGGTCATGATCTCAGGGTCCTGGGATCGAGGCTGCATCGGGCTCTCTGCTCAGCACATAGCCTGCTCCGTCCTCTCTCTCTGCCTGCTTCTCTGCCTACTTGTGATCTCTCTCTCTGTCAAATAAATAAATAAAATCTTAATTTTTTTTTTTTTTTTTTTTTTTTTAGGTTCTACATATACGTGAAGAAAAGGACTGCTGGGCTAGTCTGGGTAAAATGGATTTGCTTTGGGGATTGTAGGAAGGAAGTCTGAGCACCTAGAGGAAGATAAATTATGCAGAGCTTCCTGTTCCGTAATAAATTTGAACACTGTCATCCCTACAGATTTAGGTACAGACTATGGTCTATTTATGGGGACTCTGGCAAAAAAAGATGTCAGGAAAGTGACCTGGCTACAAGACTGACTCCAGGGATACGGGTGGATGGGGAGAAGATAGTCTATGATTTGGCAAGAAATTTAGGTGGCCAATGAATCAGATATTCAGAACAAAATAGTAGAGAATTCAGGCAAAGTTTATTTTTCAGATTTCTGCAAGACTAGGGAGGCAATTGCTATTTATAAGAACTCTCCGTAGATGCACCATCTTTCACACTGATTTGGGTCTGAAGCAGAGCTCAAGCCTTACAGTGGGACTGTGATAGGCATACCAAAAAGTTAACAAAATCTCAAGTAAAACACCAGACAGAGGACTAGGCCAGCACTTGGTTGAGTTGGAGAAGGAGTTCTATCAGATGCATAACTTGCATCTAGAATGCTTTTCTGGAGATACAAAGGTCTAGACAGCAAAAGGGACTCAGAATATATCATAGAAATCTAATAGGTATGACTAGACCATTTATTCCTGAGTCTAGAAGGGGCATCAATTCCTACTAATAAAGTTTACTGGAGAGGAATAGAGACTATACTTTACATCTTATGTCCTATACTACCTAGGATTAACATAAATCCTGGTATGAGACAGATCAGCTCTGTGGGTGGTGATACCAGTAAAATTACCTAAAGGGAGGGTAAATCCATGAAGACTACAAAACAGATAGAAGTCATGTTTTAGAAAGATCAGTCTGAATGAGAAATGTAAAGTATTCTACAGGAGAGAAATCTTAGGCTTCGGGGAGCTAAATTTATATAGTGGAACATTACAAAAGTCCAGACATTGTAATAGAAATTGAGAAGGGGGTGATGACCATACCAAAGACTATAGGTGAATAGAAAGTCTTGCAAGCGTCCAATCGAGACTTTGGGGATAGATGAGTTACTATATAATTTACCATCCAAATCAAGCCACACTAACAGTGAAAAGTGGTCATTCCAATAGTTAGGCCAGGACAACAGGAGTAAATGGGGGCTTGTCCTAGGTTAGCTGAGAAGTATCGTCACCCTGGGCATGGGGTGAAAGTACAAGAAGGATTCTCAGGTTTGCTCAGCTCATGGGAAACTCCAGCATACAGGGAAGTAGCACTTTGCATTCACTTACCCTTTGTATGATGTGGGATCACAGAGGTATTAAATCACCTATGTGTTATTTTCTTACACTTGAGACAGGTGAAGTTATAAATACAACTTCCACCCCGGTCTCAGAGGCAGTGCCCTCAGGGAATGTCCCGGCCCAGTGGGAAGACCTTGTGTGTGTGGTCCAGCTGATGCCTGGCTTGGGTCCCAGGCAAGAGCCAGCACTGATCTCCAGGTGTGAGAAAATCATCCCCCAGGTGTTTCAATTCCAAGCCTCTAACATACTGCAATTGTATGGAAGATTCCAAGCAAGAACTACCTAACCCAGGCCAATCCCAGAAATGCGAGGGATAACAATACTCATATATATTGTTTTGTAAGGACTGATGTGTGTGTGTGAGATTTTATGTATGCATAACATCTCTGGAACAGATGGTAACTATTCTTCCACCAAATATCTTCTGGAAATTCTAGATACTATCTTGGCATGTAAGCAGGTATAGTGACTTTGACATTCCTCATGAGTCTTTCAGTAAAGCAAGCCTAACATAACCTCATTCAGTGACCACCTCTGCCCTACCTTTTTCAGTAGAAACAGCTCTTAATATTTAAAAAGATTTTCACAGAGAGTATGGAAAAACCTAGAAAAGATTTCTATTTCTACTTTGTATTGCAGATTATTACTGAAATATCTCATTATGGGCTAAATTCATGCCTTTTTAAAAAAGATTGTATTTATTTATTTGACAGAGAGAGAGATCACAAGTAGGCAGGGAGGCAGGCAGAGAGAGAGGAGGAAGCAGGCTCCTTGCAGAGCAGAGCCCGTTGCGGGACTCGATCCCAGGACCCTGAGATCATGACCTGAGCTGAAGGCAGAAGCTTTAACTCACTGAGCCACCCAGGCGCCCTAAATTCATGCTTTTATGTGCATCACTATCTTTTTTAATTTTGCTAAAATAGATACTGTGCAACGGAGTAAAACTTTTGCTCCAATTCGTGAAATAACCTTTATGGACCAGTAAGATTTTCATTTCAAGAATGGGCTGGGGCACCTGGGTGGCTCAGTTGGTTAAGCAACTAACTCTTGATTTTGGCTCAGAACATCATCTCAGGTTCATGGGACTGAGCCCTGAACCAGGCTCAGCACTGAGTCTGCTTGAGATTCTTTTACTCCCCCTGCCCCTCCCACCACTCATGCTCTCTCTGTCTCATAAACAAACAAACAGACAAATAAATAAATAAATAAAAATCTTCTCCAAATGGGCTAGAAAGAACCTAGGGATGATAGCACATATTATTAGGTGGGACAGAACAAAATGCAAGTTTGTGGGTAGCCAAAACTCAAATTATCTACTTGGATGTCTCCTGAGTCTCTAACTTTGATCTCAAAATGCCCTCTGAAGTTTACCAGAAGTAAAGATTAGTAGGCTGAAACATGCTAGAGCAACAGTAAGGAGAACGATGATTAATATGTACGTAGGGTCTTTGGAGAAGATGGTGAGCTATACACAATTCACTAGGATATGAAGCTTTTAAAAAAAAAATATTTATTTGAGGGAGAGATGGAGAGAGCCCAAGCAGGGGGAAGGGCAAAGGAACAAGCAGTCTCCCTGCTGAGCAAGGAGTTGGAATCAGGGCCTTGATTCCAGAACCCTGAGATCAGGACCCGAACTGAAGTCAGATGCTTAACACCAGCCATGCAGGTGGCCCTCTGATACCAAGCGTTAACGAGAAATTATAAAGAGAAATATAAATTAGTCATGACTCACTTCGTAATCTACAAAGTGGTACAGGCCACACCCTTTTTCACGAACTATGGCAAGGCCTGTCTGTCTTTTCCATCACAAGTGATGGGAACAGATGGCTTTGGAGAAATTTGTTTGGTAATATGACCTTCTGAACTGTCTAACGCACTGTTTTACATGAGCTTTACCTCTAAACACTAGGCCTCAGATCCTTCATTCACCACACTGTTCAGTCTACACTGACAAATCTCATGCCCTGGCCCTGGTCCATTTCTGCCTAATTAACAAATGAAAAATGCTATAACTGGAGCAGAGGTTTGAAGGGGAAAAAAAAGAAGCTCTTTGCTTGAGAGGTAGGAAAACTGAGTTTATTTCCTTTTTTGGCATTAACTGATGGTGGGACTTTTTTTTTTTTTTTTTTAAGTAACTTGGCCTCACCTAAGATTTCTTAGAAAAATAAGTGGGCTTAGCTCAAAGGCTTCCTAAGGATTCTTCCCACTGAACTAGTTATTCAGTAGCTCAGATCCGGGATCAGCAGCACCTCTGTTGAGGTTAAAAAGGGTGTGTTGTGGACAGCAGTTAATTTCCACAGCTCAGTTTCTCCCTTTCCTGGTTTTGTTTTCTCCCTTTCCTCCACCAATTTCCAATGATCTTCTCACAACACATGTTATCAGCTAACTTTGCTTCAGCTAGCAACCCCAGACTTTCATTAGTTCTAAATTCGGATGCTCTCTTCCCCTTTCCTCACTGGCTCCTCTCAGCCCCCAACCCTGTATCCCCGTTGTTAGCAATCACTGGAACTAATGCTTTTGTCTCCAGACTGCCACTCATCTATCACTCCATTTCTACTCCTGTACAAGACCTCGAAATATCGTAGCTTCACGATTGATTCTAACATTGCCTGAAAATTGACCCTCGCTTGTTCTCTCTTTAATGAAGGTTGTTTACTAAAATAAATAGGGAAGTATTAATCAAGAAGATCAAGAAAATGAATAAAACTGTTTGGGGGCCATTTACAAAGTTTTGACAGGTAAACTGATGATGTATTTCCTTAGGTTTCTGGACCAGTAATTTCATTATGAGTTGTTTATATACATTAAACATTTCTCATCTGCAGATCAGTGCTTCTCTAAATCAGCTTTTCTGCTATAAATTTCCTCACTCCGTGCCACTCAGCTTATTTCCTAAGAACAAGCAATGACAATGTAAAACCTCATAGAGCTTTTTCAATTCTGTGGTTCATGTTTCATTCTATTTATTCTACTGCTCTGGTGTCATTCACGAGGTATCACTATTCCCGATAAATACCTTTTCTACAGTAAACATATTCTAAGGTGTGCACCCAGCAGCTAAGGTATATCAAGCAACTCTGGGCAATGATTCATTAGGACATTTATGCTTTAGATATTTGAGATTGCTTCTGGGAATTTTTGTGATACGTGAAGATAGTTCAAGACAATATAGGTACGTGAAAACTTCCATCTCCCATTTCTACATTCTCTTTATTTTTCTCCTACCACTGTATCTTTTCTCCTGAATTGTACCTTTTTCTTTCAAGACCTGGCCTCCTTGGTTATCTTTCCAAATGGAAACTGCTTTGGTTAATTTTTTTCTCTTCTCTTCTCTAAAACTTTCTTTGTTCTTCCTAGGCTAACTTGTCACCTCACCACTGCTCTGTTTTCCAGGCCGTCTAGCGTGTCTTCCAGAATAAGTTTCCTTGTTTGCACACTGTATATCACTTTTAATATCTCTTCACCTCTTTCAACTACTCCAAGGATAGAATACATCTGTAGCTTTTTTGTAGACAGTCCTCATCCTGTCCCTCCCTAGGAGTGGAGAAAGCAGTGGTTAGTTTCCATAAGTTTCCCACTGACATTTGCATGCTCTATTCTTTTACATACTGCAAGGATGTAGGAGAATTTCCTTTTTCTTTTTTTAAATTTAATTTTATTTATTTTTCTTTTTTTATTAAATTTTAATTTTATTTATTTTTCTGTTTTATTACATTATTTTTTTTCAGTGTTATAAGATTCATTGTTTATGCCCCACACCCAGTGCTCCACGCAATAGGTGCCCTCAGTACCCACCACCAGGCTCTCCCATCCCCCTACCCCCTCCCTTCCAGAACCTCAGTCTGTTTCTGAGTCCAAAGTTTCTCATGTTTTACCCCTGTTCACATTTCCTTTCTGTCTCCTACTGTTCTCCATATTACTCCTTATGCTCCACAAGTAAGGGAAACCATATGATATTTGACTTCTTCTGCTTGGCTTATTTCACTCAGCATACTCTATTCCAGTCCAGTCCATGTTGCTACAAAAGCTGGGTGTTCATCCTTTCTGATGGAGGTGTAATATTCCATTGTATAAATGGGCCATATCTTCTTTTTTTTTTTTTTAAGATTTTATTTATTTATTTGACAGAGAGAAACACAGCGAGAGAGGGAACACAAGCCGGGTAGTGAGAGAGGGAGAAGCAGGCTTCCCGCCAAGTAAGGAGCCTGATGTGGGGCTCGATCCCGGGTCTCCAGGATCATGACCTGAGTCGAAGGCAGTCACTTAACCAACTGAGGCACTCAGGCACCCCATATCTTCTTTATCCATTCATCTGTTGAAGGGCACCTTGGCTCTTTCTACAGTTTGGCGATTGTGGCCATTGCTGTGATGAACATTGGGGTACATATGGCCCTTCTTTTCACTACATCTGTATCTTTAGGGTAAATACCCAGTAGTGCAATTGCAGGATCATAGGATAACTCTATTTTTAAATTTAAGGAATCTCCACAGTTTTCCGAAGCGGCTGCACCAACTCGCATTCCCACCAACAGTGTAAGAGGGTTCCCCTTTCTCCACAGCCTCTCCAACAATTCAGTAATGTGGCAGGAGACAAAATCAATGCACAGAAATCAGTTGCATTCTTATACACAGACAGTGAAAATATAGAAAGGGAAACCACACTGAGATACCACGTTACACCAGTCAGAACGGCCGAAATTAACAAGACAGGAAACAAATGTTGGAGAGTATCTAGACAAAATTATCTATGTATACCTATATATTAGTATATGTATGTTAGTATGTGGCTGTGGGTGTGAATCTGGCCCAAAATGCTAAGAATAAGCATGTGCTCTGGAAAATGACTGTGTAGATGAATTTTCCAAAATCGTAATGGTACAATTCAAGCCAGTTCAAGCAAAAAGCACTAAACTTAAGACATCTTAGCTCTCATAGTCTAAATAGAAGACCCCTTTAGCTGTCTGTGTCTCTTAAGTAATTTCCAACAGTGTGACCAGCAGAGGTGCACAACTTCCCTGCAGGACATCCAGGCCACGCTGTGTTTTATGTATGTACTGGGGACTTGGAATGTCTGCAGCAGCAAGATTAGATCCTCATGCTCACACTGCCATCTTGCACATTTGTCTTATTACAGGCAGCTCTCTTTGCATGTTTAAGTGTGGTTCTTTTCATGCTTTTCTTTCCCCTCTATACAGAAATTTAAAAGAAATACATTTTGGAGGGCAGCATATGCCCCCTAAATTGTTTTTTATACCTTTCATAAAATTATTTTAACATTCATGCTTGCTTATTAAAGTCGAGGTAGCATCCCATTGCCTTAATTCTGCACATATTTTCATCTACTCCACGTTGGTTATTTTATCTATATTCAGCTTGGATGGAAAGATGTCCTTCTAATTCTGATGTCTTCTGGTATGCATGTTGATGGAACTGACTGCAGATTTATACATTCCCAACATCCAACGTGTTCCTCAAGCCCCTCACCTAGAGCTTTGTAGTAACAAAAGTAACAAAAGTTACTTTGTTCTTTTTTTCTTGGAGAAAGTACTTTTCATAGTGTGTATTTCTTTAGTAGTTGCCAATATTTTTTTTAATGTTTCTCTTTCAAGATTCTATTCATTCATTCTTCATTCATTCACTTAGAGAGAATACAGGGGGAGTGTCAGAATGAGAAAGAGAGAGAGAGAGAGAGAGAGAGAGAGAGAGAGAGAGTCCAAACAGACACTGCTGAGCATGGGGCCCGATTAGCTGCTTGATCTCATGACACTGAGATCATGACGTGGACTGAAATCAAAAGTCAGATGCTTAGCCAACCGAGCCACCCAGGCACCCCTTTTAAGATGTTTCTATACGTGTAACCACTTATAGTCAGTGACTCCAGTGTCATCCATTTACAAATCCTCATATAAGGGGTCAACTACTATTTGGCAAAGGAACCAAGAATACTCAATGGGGGAAGCTTATCTTTTTCAGTAAAGAGTGTTGGGAAAACTAGATAGCCACATGCAGAAAAATGAAGTTCAACCTTTATCTTATAGCAGACACAAAAAAATTAATTCAAAAAGGGTTAAAGGCATGTATAAGACCTGAAACCATAAAACTCCTTAGAAGAAAACATAGGGAGCAAGCTCATTAACATTGGTCCTGATGATGACTTTTTGGATGTGATACCAAAAGCACCATCAACAAAAGCAAAAATAAATAAGGTGGGCTGCAGCAAACTAAAAAACTTCTGCATAGTAAAATAATCAACTTTGGGGGCGCCTGGGTGGCTCAGATGGTTAAGCGACTGCCTTCGGCTCAGGTCTTGATCCCGGAGACACGGGATCGAGTCCCACATCGGGCTCCCTGCTCGGCGGGAAGCCTGCTTCTCCCTCTCTCACTTCCCCTGCTTGCGTTCCCTCTCTGGCTGTGTTTCTCTCTGTCAAACAAATAAAAATCTTTTAAAAAAAAAATAATCAACTTTGTTGGTCTGTAACCTCCTCAGGAGCTTCCTGAGTCTAATCAGAAACTGGCCCCTGAACATGGAGGGCAGGGAGAGACCGAAGAAAGAGGCAGGCCCCTCCATTTTGGTAGGTGGTGGCAGTTTTAAGAAGCACAGGGAGCTTGCATACAAGTGCTCTCTGGGGTAGCAGCAAGACAAATGTATCCTTGCACCTCCCCCCCCGAATCTTAAAAGTCATCTTTTCGATGACTTCCCCCAACACTCCACCCTTGTGACCAGCTCTTATAATCTCCCATGGCCCCTGTGTGGTAAACAAGGGGTTTCGCTTGCCCCTCCATTCTCTCTCCCTGCCTCTCTTAAAAATAAAAAAAAAGACAACATACGGAATGGGAGAAAATTATTACAAATCATATAAGGGGTTAATAGCCAAAGCATATAAAGAACTCATACAACTCAGTAGCAAAATCCACACAATATAATTAAAATGGGCAAAAGACCTGAATAGACATTTTCCAAAGTATACAAATGGCCAACAAGTACATGAAAGGGTGCTGAGCATCACTAATCATCAGGAAAATGCAAATCCAAAGGACAAGAAAATGCCACCTCACATTTGTTAGAATGACTATCATCGAAAAGATAAGATATAGTAAGTACTAGTGAATATGTGGAGAAAAGGGAGTACAACAGTGGTAGAAATGTAAATCAGTGCAGCCACTAAGGAAAATAGTATGGAGGTTCCTCAGAAAATTAAAAATAGAACTCTCCAGCAATCCCAGCAATCCTACTTCTGTGTATTTATCCAAAGGAATCGAAATCAGAATCTTGAGACATCTGCACTGTTAGGTTTATTGAAAACTTATTCATAATAATCAATGTATGGAAACAACCTAAATGTCTGGTGATGGATGAACGGACAAAGAACATTTTGTGTATTCATATGATATAGAGGTTTTCAGCCTTAAAAAAGAAGGAGATCTTGCTATTTGTGACAACATGATGGCCCTGGAAAAGGTTAAGTAACATGAGTTAGACACAGAAAGACAAATACGGTATGATCTCATTTACACGCAGAACCTAAAATAGTTAAACTTACAGAAGCAGAGAGTAGAATGCTGGTACTGCAGTAGGGGGAGGAGAAAGGGGGTTGATGGCCAAAGGATGCATGGAAGGCAAATAAATTCTAGAAATCTACTACATGGAACAGTGCCAACAACGAACAATACTGTATTGTATACTTAAAGTTTACTAAGAGGATAGATCTTGTGTTAAGTGTTCTTACCACATAGAATAATAATAATAACAATAATGATGATAATAATAAAAAAGGGGGACTTTTTTAGGTGGAGGTGAAAGAAGAGCATGTGCCCTGAAGGTCTGGAGAGCAGGGCAAGAGTAGAAAGTGGCTTCATGGTGCCTGCCCACACCTAAATGCCTCACTCTGCAGCAGTAATAGTAATAATAATAATAATATAATAAAGGGGGTGGGAGGAAATTTTAGGAGTTAGACATGTCTATGGCCTTGACAATGGTGCTGATTTCATGGGCATATTCTAGTATCCAAATTCATCAGCTTGTATACAGTAAATATGTACAGGTTTTCACACCTCAATAAAGTGCTTTTTAAAAATGTCTGCTAATTTAAGGGTGCAGGGATGGCTCAGAGAGTTAAGTCTCTGCATTCAGCTCAGGTCACTGTTTCAGGGTCCTAGGATTGAGCCTTATGTGGGGCTCTCTGCTCAGCGAGGAGCCTCCTTCTCCCTCTCCCTCTGCCTGCCACTCTGCCTACTTGTGTTCTCTCTCTTTGTCTATTAAATAAATAAATAGTAAATAAATCTGCTTATTTAAAGTAAACTTCACCAAAAACACCTTCATAGAAACAGCCAGACTGTTTGGCCAAATATGTGGGCATTATTGCAGTCAAGCCGACACAAAAAAATTAACCCCCAACAGATATGTTGTATTCTAAATTTTCCTTTCTTCAAACACCTTTCTCTCAGCTCCTTGACCTTTAGTTACATTTGCCTTCTCTCTTCTGAAGTCACTCTCAGATACGGCTTTGTTCTTGATCTGTTAAGCAGACCTCCACTTACTTAATTCGAAATTAATTGAATATAGGAATAATCCGCTGGTTTATGTTCATATATGTAGTGGATAAATGATTACACATTGATAAGAACATGGGGTAACAACTTAGCTTGGTTAAGTTGAGCGAGAAATCAGAAAGGATTGCTAAGCTTATCCTATAGTTTAATCCTATCAACCTTACTGAGCACTTCTTATGAAGCCAAAAGCGTGTGACACAGGAGCAGAATTTATAAAATGAGTTAGTTATATATACATAGATAAATTGGTTGAATGGTACTCTTGTCAAATAATGTTCTTCCATCTAGTTTGAAAGTAAGAACACCACCATTAGCCTAAGGTTTTGTTTGTCTTAGCGTACATGATCCGACTGGGTGAAAAGATGAACATTTAGGTCTGAGAACCGCCCCAGAAACACTCATTCAGGAATTGCAATCAGCCTCTTGATTGCAATTCTAGGTGTTTATTGTTTATTTTTATTAACTTGTCACATCTTCAGGCAGTATTGCTCATACAATATCCCTTATTTTGTAGAATGGGCCCAGGATTTCTAATCCAGAGAAACCGATCCCTTTGTCCTACAAATGATCACTTGGAGGGCCTTCTCTGGTGCAAATGCACGGTACACATTTTTCTAGGTTTAGTGGATTAGTATATAACAAGGTCTTTTCTTCACTCTTTTTTTGATGGCCAAAAAGTTGCAATACCCACTTGGTATGCAGTAGATCTCTGTGGAGAAAGCGACACTTAATAAAGAGCCCCGGGTTTCCTAGGAAGAAGGAGTCATAGCCAATATGTATGCCCTGTGGTGACGAATAGGATGTGTCAGCTTGGCTAGACCATTGTACCCAGATAGGTGGTCAAACAATATTCTATTTCTGTGAAGGCATTTTTTAGATGAGATTAGCACTCAAATCAATAGACTTAAGTAAAGCAGATTACCCACCATAATATGTGTGGGCCTCATCCAATTTGTTAAAGGCCTTCATACAAAAAAAAAAGCGACAGAGGGCTGAGAAAGAGGGCATTTTGCCAGTAGACTGCTTTCAGACTTTAGACTTGAGTTAACATCAGTGCTTGTGGCTCTCCCCTGGCCCGCATACCCTCAGATTATGGGCCGGCCAGCCTCTGCAATTGTGTGAGGCGACTCGGGGAATGCTTCAGGCCTCTGAATTAAATAACATGTGGGAGAATAAGCTGCAACTAATGAATCGTTGAACATGACATAAAAAACTAATGATGTACTATATGTTGGCTAATTGAAGATAATAATAAAAGAAATTTAAAAAATTTTAGAAAGAAGGAATTTAAGCTGGAGAATTAGGCTTTAGACAAAAATATAAGTTTGATTGAGAAGAGTAGGTTTGAAGCAGTATAGAACTGTTACCCCTTTAGATCTAAGCTACTCTGGAATAAATAAGCCAATGTGAACAGCAGCTAAGTCAACAGGAATTAAGAACCTTAGTGTCCTATTTGGGAACACCATCATGGCCTAGGGAGGGTCCAAGCCTGTAAAAGTGCTTCTACAGTACGGACCAGATTCAGGGGAGTAACAATACAGTTGCAATAACAGACCAGTCAGAATCCAGTCCTCATTCTATGCCTAATATCTTGGAAGGGCATGCCACTCTTTCAACCATAGAAAACTGTAAGACTTACTGAATGATTTGGGGGAATGGGTGTAAAAGAGGAATATGATGGATTTCCTGCTAATAGGGTGTAATGAGGCTCAAATGGGTTACTGAAACCTTTTCAAAGTTAAAAATACATATCACAATTCTATGTTAAGAAATGAAAGTACTCTTACTACAAAATTTTTTTTAAAAATCCTTAATGTAAATGTATTCATTTAACAAACATTCACAGATATTTCCTGGGCTCTTACTCTGAAACACTTATAGTTATAAGTATGGGGGCTAACTTACTTAACAACTGCATACCCTCAGGGTACTTGAGGTTCAAGTGGGCAAAAGACAGATAGTAAAAATGAGTAAATAAGTAAACAAAGCATTCTGTAGAATGCTGGTGTTTGATAATTGCAATGGGAAAAAAATAAACAGCAAGAGGACAGGTTGTGCTAAAGAAGAGAAAAGTAGAAATTACAGTCAGGTGACCTTTCACTGAGATGGCGATGTTAGACCAAATACTTGAACTAGGTGACCATTCAGCGAGGTATCTGAGGGAAGCACATCTCAGGACAAGTGACAGTCAAAGCAAATGCTGAGGCAGGCATATGTCTGACACATTCAAGGAATAGGAACTAACCCAGTGTGGCTAGATTAGAGCAAGCAAGCAGAGAGCAGAAGGGACAGAGGAGAGAGCACAGCATAGGACTCCAGGTCCTGATCAGCCTGAAAGTCATTGCAGTGGATGACATTGAGTTTAACAGAGATGGTGAAGGTTTTTTAATCATGCTGGATTTTCATGTGTAGGCAGACCACAAGCAAACATGAGAAACCTCTCTCTATCCCTGATTATAAATAAGAGGAATGAATCAGATTTCCCCGAGGGAGTTTAACTGTGAAGTAAAAGCATAATGAATCAAAGCAGATACAAACAGAATACTTCTCATGGCCAAGGACATGGAACTGTTCGTGGAGGTGTCCGTGCTGGGGGCATAATGCCCACTGTTTACCCTACTGGTGAGGGAGTGATGCCTGCCCTCCTATGGGAATGGCTGAACACACAGCCCCCTGCACTGGACGGAGGAGATCAGCAATAGTTTGTGTCACATGTACTCATAGCCCATGCTTGGAGAGTGTCGAGTTTGGACATGCTACACCCAGACACCCCAAAGTTGTGCTTTGGGACAGAGTGAACCAGGGACTGGGAGAGGTAGGCTTGCTAGTATCAAGGAGATGACATGCCGCCCCCCCCCTCCATTTCCCATGGAAGCATGTCATTGGCTTGAGCAGTTCTGTAAGTTGGCAAGGAACTGAAGCCTGTTACTCATGAGATAAGCAGGAACTCGGCCTGGTCCTGTAATTAAGATGGGTGTTTAACTAGGGACCCTGACCCATGGAAATAGGGTAGAAAGGGAAACTCATGCTTAGACCAATCCAAGCCCTCCTGCTTTTCCCCACATGTCAAGGAACACATAGTACTAGATCTTAATTTTCATTCTTGGAGCTCCTGGGTAACTCAGTCTTAAGCATCTGCCTTCAACTCAGGTCATGATCCCAGGGTCCAGGGATCGAGCCCCGTATCAGGCTCCCTGCTCGGTGGGAAGCCTGCTTCTCCCTCTTCCACTCCCCCTGCTTGTGTTCCCTCTCTGGCTGTATCTCTCTGCCAAATAAATAAAAAAAATCTAAAAAAAAAAAAAAAAAGTTTATTGCTAAAAAATGCTAACCATCATTGACGCTTTTAGCCAGCCTTAATCACTAATCTCAGATCACCACAACAAATATAATAATAATGAAAAAGTTTGAAATACTGCAAGAATTACCGAAATGTAACAAAATGTAACAAAGAGACAGGAAGTGAGCAAGTGCTGTTGGAAAAATGGCACCAATACGTTTGCTGGATGCAAGTTTTGCACGAACCTTCAATGTGCGAAGTGCAAGAAAACTAAATAAACAGATCGCAAAACGAGCTATGCCTGTGCAATGATCCTAATGGAATGTAGCAGGCCTCAGCACAGACCTAATAATTCGGTGCCAGCAGGTTATTGGCTGATTATAATCTTAAGACCTAAGCAAGAAACTAGACTCTTAGGTAAATACAGTACCTGAAAGGTGATAACAAAACCTCTTGGCTTTCTTATGTAAAAACGTATTTACTAAGCTTAAAAGGAAATAGCTTTCTTTCATTGTGTCACACTCTCTACTTACCACAGGTAGGAATATGATAAGTTCAAATAGGGAACCCTAAGGCTTTAAAGTGGTTTTGGTTTTAAAAGACTACTAGCTGTTTCTCTCCCTTTAATTCTAAAACTCGGCTTTGCATGGCTTGTGGACTAGGGACTCTGCCTATTTTTTTAAGTGTGATCCTTCTCCATCCATTCATTCAGTGTGTAAACCCATATTTAGGAGCTACTATTTTAAAAGCACTGTATTGGAGTTTTGGGGATACCGTGGTGACTGAATATATTCTAAAGGAGATCTCAGTTTAAGGGAAGGAAGGCCTGTGAATCATTTTGGAAAATATTTTGATGTTTTGGTATTTATTATATAATTTTTAAATTATATATAAAAAGGTAATCCCTTAAAAATCAAGAAAGACAGAAAGAAAAGAGGTAAAGCTCCTCAACTTCCCAGCACATATGGAAAATCTCCAAATATTTTGATTATTTTTTTTCCTGTCTTTGTTTTTCACTCTGAATAGGTTTGTGAGGGTTTTTCAGTTGTCATCATTTTGTACATGACTTTATTGCTTTACTTGTGTTCTAATATTATAATGTAGAAATTTTCCCAATATTGAAATCCATTGCACAGATAATTTAAAATAACGGTTTAATATTTCACTCAGTCGGTATGTAGTAGATCGCTGAGCCATCTCCTTATTTGGGGGATGTTCAGTTTTAGCTTTGTCCTTTATAAATAATGTAATTAATATCTTGGTGTCTAAAACAGATTTTATATTTTAGACAATGATTCTCAGTGGAGGAATTCTTTGTTTAAAATATATAAGAAAATATTTAAAAATGTTGAATTTGACTAGTCTCTCTTCTCTTGGAGATTACTTTCAAACTCTGTTTGTATATTTGTTTGCTCCATTACCCTAAGTAGAGGTAAGAGATGTGATTAGATAAAAGGTCGACACATGTACAATGTGTGCCTAGGGCAGAGAGAAGAATGTATCCAGTCATGTTAAAACCTGAGCCCCTCACGCCCTTCCGCACACACTTTAATGGCGTCACCGTAGACACTGACTCAGTGCCAACCCTGGGGGGTTCATTTCTGGGTCCAGGGTAAGTAGTGGAGGCAGTGCCACAGAATTCAATCACCGGATAGTCTGTCTTCGGTTCGAAGGAGTGGAATGTCTGTGTCAGTTCCAGAAGCAATTGTAACAGCATAGAAGCTTACAAATGTTTTCATTAAACAAAAGCTTATATCAAAGATCCTGTCCCCAACAGTACCAAGATTTGTCACACATGCTTAGAAAAGATCAGCTCTCTTTGATATTTCAGTGCTATTTCTTTCTCACGTGGTAAAGATGGGCACATGCTCTTGTGAAGAGGCTGGCATGTTCTAATCACCCAGTAAGGCTTTGCTCCCTTCTCTCTTTCTCCTAAGGAGACCTGGCATCCTTGACCTAAACGGGGCCAAGTAGGTGGTGACCGATTCCCTCAGTCCAGTACTCATACCATTTTTCTTCTTTCTACATGACAGTCTTTGAAACAATGAAATTGGAAAACAGAAAGGACAGTGAGAAGTCTGGTATGAAAAGAGTTTTTTGTGAAGTGAGGAAAGATATACTCTTTTACATGTGCAATTCCTTTTCTCCTCTTAGGGAATAGAATAAATGATATTGGAGTTATTAAGGTCCTGGGGTGAAACAGTTACAGTGAGGTCTTCCTGGTGCTTTAGTAATAACACACCTTGGGTAGAATGATCTCTCATTCATAGAATTTGGTGGTTCTAAGTAATTATTTCTGAAGATATTCTGAAGCCCTTGAAAGAAATATTTTACAGAGAACAGAACAATATAATTATATTTATTTATTTAATCAGATCCAATCTATGAGTCTTAGAAAACTACCCATAATTAGGTCCTTTTTTCTCATCCTCCTTCTCCCAAGTTTTAGGATTATCCTCTCCTAAGAGGGAATGGCCATCTACCAGAAAGATAAAGTGTTTTAAACCGTGAACACCTCTCCTCTCCATTTACCGTGAACACCTCCCCTCTCCATGTATCTGCTTTTTTTCCAGCACTTTCTTTCTTGAGATGTGCACCAGAAAGAAATAGAAGGTATCTTACCTTGATTGAGATCTTCTGCTCTAAGAAACACCTCACAAAGAGTCAGTCAAAAGGCAGTGCTCAAGACCAGATCCTCCTTGAAACAGGAATCTTCATTATGTCTTCTGCTTGGTGCTGGAGGATTCTTTTACTATCACTCTCTCCCCAGTTAGCACCCCTGAAGGATTTTCTCTTTCTAATAATCATTACCCAGCGAGCTGTGTCTCCTGAAGGACGGAGCCTGGGTCTGGGCAAACCCTGTTGGTGAATGCCCCCACCAAAGGATCATCAAAAACTACACACTGCTGGCATCCCTGAGACAAGGGCCCTAATACCTCTGGGCCCCAGCTTCTTCCTCTGGCACTTGGAGTGGTGATATCTACATTGAGAAGGTTTTATAAGAATTAGGGACACTCAGTACAATGCACTTCAGATGGTATCAGACATATATTAAAGGAAAGAGGCTTTCCTGATTTCCCATAAATTGCAATGTATAGGAACTACACAATTTGGAACAGTTTAGTGCTTAGTACAAAGCAGTACTAGTGTAGTACTCTTATTGTATCCAAATCAGATTTCATAGCCCATTATTTTTAGTCAGATGGTTAAAAATGGGTCACCTTGTTACGTGTCTGGGTGGCTCAGTCAGTTGTTCCCAACTCTTGGTTTCAGCTCAGATCATGATCACGGGGTCATGACATCCAACCTCACGTGGGCTCCACACTCAGCTGGGAGTCTCTTCTTCTGCTCCTCCCCTGTGATCGTGCATGCTATAAATAAATAAATAAAATAAAACCTTTAAAAATAATGGATTGCCTTGCTAGAATTCTCTTTTTTAACTAAAAGAAATTGTGTAGAATAGAAAACAAAACAGACATTTTTACAGTTGTGTAGGAAAGGAGGGGCAGGAAATCATCCTTCAAACTGAGAAGGCTCTTTGAGACCAAAAAAAAAAAAAAAGAAGAAGAAGAAGAAGAAGAAGAAGAAGAAGAAGAAGAAGAAGAAGAAGAAGAAGTCGAGACTTCATGCAGTTTACAGAGAGTTTTATTGATTGTGAATTTCAGCATAGACGGTGGCCCAGGACAGGGACAGGCTTCCTGAGGCAACAGAGAGGGGAATGTGTGTGAGGCCAGGGGCATGTGGATCAGGATTGGAGAAGTGAAACTGCCTTGCATCCAACTGCAGATACTCTCTAGCACTAGGCTGAGCCCTCATCCTTCATAGAGCCATTATTTTGGAAGTTTTATGTATGGGTATAGAAACATCTGTCCATTGCTGCAAGTGGGGTGTTAAAGTCCCCTACTATTATTGTATTATCATCAGTAAGTTTCTTTTTTTTTCAAAGATTTTATTTATTTATTTGACAGAGAGAGAAATCACAAGTAGGCAGAGAGAGAGAGAGAGAGGAGGAATCAGGCTCCCTGCTGAGCGGAGAGCCCGATGCGGGCCTCGATCCCAGGACCCTGAGATCATGACCTGAGCCGAAGGCAGAGGCTTAACCCACTGAGCCACCCAGTCGCCTCATCCGTAAGTTTCTTTATGTTTGTTACTAATTGATTTATATATTTGGGTACTCCCTAGTTTGGGAAATAAATATTTATAATTGTTAGACATTCTAATTAAGTTTGCATAGACCCCTTAATTATGATACAATGTTCTTCTTCATCTCTTGTTACCATCTGTGGTTTAAAATCCAGTTTGTCTGATAAAGGTATGGCTGCTCCAGCTTTCTTTTGACATCCAGGAACATGATAAATGGTTTTGTATTGCCTTACTTTCTTTTTTTTTTTAATATTTTATTTATTTATTTGACAGAGAGAAACACAGCCAGAGAGGGAACCCAAGCAGGAGGAGTGAGAGAGGGAGAAGCAGGCTTCCCGCTGAGCAGGGATCCCAATATGGGGCTTGATCCTGTAACTCCAGGATCATGACCTGAGCCGAAGGCAGATGCTTAAGACTGAGCCACCCAGGCGCCCCTGGGGAACAAATTCTTGTTGAACTTATGTAATAACTGTAATTGCCATGAAAAAAGAATACTCACTGAGAGTTTCTGAATTCTGGAAGGATCAGATAGGGAGAAAATAAAAAACGTCTTTTGATTTTTAATCTGGTAGAGCAAATATAAGAGTCAGCAATGTTTTACACAGGAGTCAGAAAAAATGTAATTATCTTTTTTGATCCATTCAGTCCTATGTGGCTAATTCTTATTCTGTTTGAATGACGTGTTTCCTTTAGTTCTAGAAATTCTTTTTTTTTTTTTTAGTTCTAGAAATTCTTACTCAGCTTAGTTTTGTGGTCTTAAGTGTATGAGTTCATCCAAAGTGTCTCTTGTGTATTGTAAGTGTATTTTTCATCCAAAGTCCTCCCCCCAAATCTCCTTGAAGATGGAATAATTTTGTACAAACATCAGAACGATAGCTGTAAACAAGACTCAAAAATGACCATGGTTAAAGATCTGGTGAGAGTTCAGTATCAATAATTAGAATTACATATAATGAAGTTATACCAAGACATACGAAACTTCAGGAATTTCATTTATTTCCAGAATAGTTGTACTATTCACTCATGAAAAATAACCTGAAAAGATTTATCTTCCTTCTTCTGACAATGCTCCCAATATAACTTAACATAGCAAATAAACGAGTCTAATTAGTCAAAAAGATTTCATTTAGAATTTGAGTTTTGTTAAAAATATCAAAGATTTTAAAGCACATGCCTATATAGGATCATAGGTCATTACAAGATTTAAAACCTAATTATCTATTTAACCAAAATGACAATAAGAGATTCTAAAGGTAAATACAGAAGTTAACATAGTTGTCAGCAAAACTTGCCTCTTTTAATATTGAGAAGATTTAGCTTTCCTAAGTAATTAAAGACCCAATAAAGACAAAATGTAAGAAACTTTGTTTTCTTTCTGGGCAGATAAAGAAACACTTTTGTTTACAATTTTCTATCAAGAGCAGACCAACAATAAAACAAGAAACAAAAACCAAAAAGACAAAAAAATCTTTGTCATCTTAACAAAGAGACAAAACAATTTCAATCTTATGCCCTTATACTTCCGATATTAAAACTCATTCATTTCAATCTTGGTCATTCTTGATTATGCATAAAAATTCCTTTACAAAGAGTCTCTTCTCATAAACTTTCTACAACTTTCTTTTTCATTCACATTTTGTTCTATCTTCCCCTCTCAAATAAATAGTCTCATTTTAGGACAAACTTATTTTCTTTTCCCTCAACAAAAATGTATTACCGTTCTTCATACATTTCTTATCAAACACATACCTTACTTTCCTTATATACAGAGTTGTTTCTCTTATTGTTTCCAGTAATCTTAAGAACATTTATTAGAATTCTTCATGTCTAGAAAATTCACATTTGAGTAAAAACTAAGTAGTAAGCAAGTGTGAACTTTACATGTCATCAGAATTCTCTGGATTGAAATATAGTCACAATCTTGCCAATGTGTTTTTCCATGGTACCATCTTTAAGTTAAGCATAAAATATGTTTACTAACAAACTCAAATTTACTTTATCTGTAATCAAACAAAAGTAGATAAGCATATGTTTAGTAATTAATGTTTCACTATTTTATCTTATTTGGAAACGACTTAGCTATCCAATGAATTCAATCAAATTTACCATTTAACCTAAACAAACTTTGAAGATTTAGGTTACCAGAGATTTTTGATAGCTATTTAGAAATTTACCTACAAACCATTTTTATCTGTTCAACGTACTTGTTCCTACTGATGACTCATGAAAGCTGCATGAAACACACAAAATCAACTACCATGGTTAAATCATTTTTGCCGATAAATTACAACAGATACAAGAATTTAAAAAATTCAGATGGAATAAAAGTTGATTAAATGTATTTGATGTTTGTAACTCTAATTTTCTTTGTACTCTAAAAGTCTATTTTAATTAAACCAACAAATTCAAACTAGCTTTAATACTGAATATTTTTATATGCTCACATGAACATGAAGAAACATTCAGCCTAATCTCTGTTTGTTGTTTGTTTGTTTTTAGTTTTAGAATGCTCAGTCCTTATAAGTTCTTGCCTTTTAGCCAGTGAAATAGAGCTCTTTTACAAATTAATTATAACAATACCATCTGGAGGGAGAAAATATCGCGCACACACAGACATAATAAAAAAGCTCAAAACCTGAGAGTGAAGATTTGTATTCATCTTGATAAGTAACCTCACAGAAGCTATGGCTAGACTTTCTTAAAAGACTTCTTTTTTCCTTTTAAAAAATTTTTAGTCTTGGCGGCACCTGGGTGGCTCAGTTGGTTAAGCCACTGCCTTCGGCCCAGGTCATGATCCCGGAGACCCGGGATCGAGCCCCACATCGGGCTTCCTGCTCAGCAGGAAGCCTGCTTCTCCCTCTCTCACTCCCCCTGCTTGTGTTCCCTCTCTGGCTGTGTTTCTCTCTGTCAAATAAATAAAAAAAAAAATCTTTAAAAAAACAAACAAACAAACAAAAAAAAAAAACAAAAAAAAAACAGTTTAAAAAAAAAAAAATTTTTAGTCTTAGGAATGGCAATGATCTAAATAAGAGTTCCCAGAAATGTTGAAAAGCTTTGACTTGTTTCTGGGGCCTCATTTCTAATTTTTGCAGAGATTTGCAAGTTAAGGACAGTCGCTTTCAATCCCTCAAGGAACTGGATTGCGCCCTAAATGACCTTATGGGATGATCGCCATTTGGCTCCATTTTATCCTGTCAGTGTTTTTAGGAACTTCCAAGTACCGATCAAAATATGCATCCCACTCAAGTTGTTTAGTCTACTAGCTGGCTTTCTCAAGTTGGGTATACATATACACCATTAGATATTTTTTTGAAGAATTTCATTTGGGCCATTTAAGTGTTAAAATCACCCCCAATGTAATCTTAAGATTTTCTTTTGACTTCTTTCACCTGGGGATTTCTAGGCTCTACTTGAACAAAAGTATTCAATCTGCCAGTGCATTTACCGAAGGGGGCTTTCTCTGTCTCTTTTTCAAAGACAGTTTTCTCTTAAAATACCTCCCCAGGGTGCCTGGGTGGCTCAGTGGGTTAAAGCCCCTGCCTTCAGCTCAGGTCATGATCTCAGGAGAGCCTGCTACCTCCCCTCTCTCTGCCTGCCTCTCTGCCTACTTGTGATCTCTCTCTGTCAAATAAATAAATAAAATCTTTAAAAAAATTTTTTAAGAATACTTCCCTAGACAGTTCCTTTTTCTTGCTGCTTGAGAGAGGGGCAGAGCCCTAAAGCTGATTTGTAGGGTAATTGCCACTTACCTCTCTGAAAGGACTCTCTGATTAAAATGTCTGGAGTGGCCACTGAGCCTGTTGAGCTACTCGAGGTGCATCAGACCCGACAAGTTGCCGGAGGGATTCTCTTAGGCACCCCTCCCATAGGCTCTCCAGCAACACAAGAGGTAGGTCAAGGGAGCTGCTGCTGCCCACTGCGCTATTTGCTGGGAGCTGGGGGAATTTAAAGGGGTCAGGTCAGAGATCCCATCTGAGTCTCCAAATTTGTAACTGAACTCAAAAGATTCATTGCTTGAAATGTATCAAATTGAATATTACCCAAGGGAGTGTTGAAAGCAAAGAATCTTTTCCTATTTATTATAAGCAAAGAGACAGGAAGTTAGCACTCCAAGTGCTGTCTTATGATTCCATTTCTCTGGTGTCTTGTAATGCACAGAACAATGGCCAGACCACTGCCGAAATAGTTTGTTCACTTTCCCTCTTCCATTTCCTTTTCTCTGATAGGATATCTAATAATACCGTGGGCACTTTCAGGGAATCCTTGTACTCGTGTGCTGGTCTAAAATGCTCAAAAAACCCAGCTGAGTCTTCCCACATTGAGATGGCTGGCCAGCTTGGGGTTTCCCCCATGGACAACAGGTTTTCACTGGGTAGGGCCCCTTCACCCAAGCTTGTTTTGTTTTTCTGTCTCCAGGGTGGCTTGTCAAGTGTGAGAAGATGGGAGAGGGGCACTAGAGTACCCTCCAAACCCATAGGACACTTGAAGACCAAAAAACAAAGCAGGATACTCCATGCAGTTTACACAGATTTCTGTTCAGAGTAACTTACTGCTGGGGGGGTCCGGTGGTCAACGGTCCAGTGACACAGCAAAGTCCAAACTTTTGTCTACAGACTTTATAAAGCGAGGAAATATGCAGAGGGCACGTGATAAGGTCAAAGAATCTGCATCCACTTACTTGACCGCTAACACTTCACAGAACTGATGGTGTCATTTGGGCAAAGGAGTAGGGGGATACAGAATCATCTCTACTGATTATCTAAACAACTTTAGGGGAGACCAGAACAAGCCTCCCTGCATTTCAGTCAAGGCACACATTAACCTCCAAGAGGCCAGAAACATGCAGCTCCAAGGGAGGTCATCTCAGGAACATGAACAAGAGGGAGGGCCAAAGATGGAGTCAGTGTCGCCAGCACTCGCAGTGACGAAGCCAGACATTGGATCTCTTCCCACTCCTGCAGGCTCTCTTGGCTCCAACAATACTAAAGTATTACCATAAACTAGTATGTTATGACATGATGTCCTCACTTTTCCTCAGAGTTAATTTTTCATTGACCTCATTGTTCTTGCCTCCAGGAAGATTTCCTTGCCCTACTAGGGGTATCCTCTGACCTCCATGCCTAAATCTTCCCTAACCCTTTGCACACTGTCTCAGGATATACAGGTAACACTCACTTGGCACATCTTCATGGTAACTGTCCTTGCCTATCTCCCTCACCAGACTGTATGCATCTCAAAGGGAATGACTATTTTCAACTGTGGTTTCAGCGTCTTACAGTCTTACACATAATAGGTACTAATGAACATGCATAGAATTAATGGGGGGAATCACGTGGCAGTTAAAAAGTGGGCATAAGCTTTCTGTTCTCTGAAAAAGACAAAGCAGTGGAACTTGGGTTAAAAGAAAAGAAACCTGTGATGGTCCAAATCCTGTGGCTGAAATGCTCAGTAACTAGATTTAAACATTCCCCTGT